>JADRCD010213363.1:0-10258 GCA_019843815.1 Montemys delectorum
TGGGAACCCTCAGACTTCCCTCAAAAGACACAAATGTCACTCAAACAACAGAGTCTATGATCAGAAATACAACCTAGTGAGCCAGTCTCAGCCTGTCTTCATGTTAAGCCTCAGGATGCTTCCCACACATACAGGAACACTCGGGACTAGACCCAACTACTTGACAGCCATATGCTATCACTTAAAACACTACATTCCCCAGAAGTAAGGTTTAAATAGAATTCTCTTCAAACTCAGCAAAAAGGAGTTCAATTTTGTTACTGCCTTTCCATAGGAATTCAAGAGGCCAACTTAGATATAACTAGCTTGAAGACTCCTCTCTATTATATCGCATAATAACCTGTAGATGAAGAAATTGTCTGTGCTGAGCTCTGGAAACAGAAGATAGAGTAAGCAAAGAGACCAGGGGGCAGTTGTCCCTGGACAATGGGGCCAAACTGTAAACATTCATTTTAAAGTGAGTTCAGCCGAGAGTGGTCAGCGCACCCCTGCAATGCACTCAGGAGGCTGAGGGAGGAAGATGACTGCAAGTTCCAAGCCACCCTGGTCTACATGAGGAGACTGCCTCTAAATAAATAAATGAAGAAAAAATAGGACTGGGGAGATGCCTAGGTGGTTGGCTGAGCTCAGATGGTGGTTCAGTGGATAAAATAAAAATGAGGACCAGAGTTCAAATCCTTAGCTCCCATGTTTTAAAAAGAAAAGAAGGGTCAGGTGTTGTGGTGAATGTCTTTAATCCCAGCACTAAAGATCTGGGCAGAGGCAGGCAGATGTCTATGAGTTTAAGGCCAGCCTGGTCTACATAGCAAGTTCCAGAGCAGTCAGGGCTATGTACAGAGACCCAGCCTCAAAAAAAAAAAAAAAAAAAAAAAAAAAAAAAGGAAGGAAGGAGGGGGGAGAGAAGGAGAGAGGAAGGAAAACAAAGTTCAATACAAGGAACAGCTAGCATGCACTCTACAGCTAAAACCATTCAATGAGTGTCTCAAAACTCTGCGCATTAGGAACAGCCCACTGTCAGCATTACAAGCCTAGCAAACTAAAGACGGTAGCTTCCTCCCGGGAAGAGAAGACAAGGAAGAGTCCAGCTCTGACTATCTGCGCCAAGCCCTGCTGTGGTGGCTGGTGAGAGGCCTCCTTCAGCACTGACATTTCCAAGTGTTTTGCAAAAAGGAAATTTTAAGAATGTGCTGAACCCTTCCTTTCCGAATCATTCCCAGATAAGTCAGATTTCATTTGGCTCTTTTTTTTTTCCCTTGTGTTTCTTAATCTCCGTAATGATCACAATGAGGTGAAGTGATCTAAAATAAAGATGTGTGGATCCTCAAAAATGGGAGAACTGAATGAAAACTTTCAGACTTCTAAGCTACTCACTCTGTTCTGTGATAACCTGAATGTGAGGGAGGCAATTAGCTGAGAGCTTAAAAAGTTAAGTCTTCAGGGGACTTAAGCAGGTTCAAGTAGGCAAACCAGCGCCAAGAAAACAGAGAAACCGACTTCCCACCGACCAACCAACGAGAGACATCTTTGTTAACTGTCACACCTGTTTGCCTCAACATATACACAAAAGGGCAAAGAGACAGAAAAACCATTTCCTACACACTTGATTTTGAACACAGTAGAACAAACTAAAAACCTTAGGAAATGATTCCTGCGCTCAAAAATGATTCTAGCTAGTCAGTAATCTAAGTCAGCTGCAATTCCATCTCCTGGGAGCGCAGCAGCAACCACAATAACAAGACTTGTATATAAAGTGTTTTCAAACACATCACCTCATTTTAAGTACCCTGCCCAGTCACCCTCTGGGGAAGCCGCAAAAGGCAAAAAGCAGCTACTCTCCGGACTCAAGTTGGGCTTCAGTCCTTCCAACTTGGATAGATGATTTACGTGTCCTGTGTTTATCTACTTTCTCTACCCTCCCTACGGACTTCAGAGCATGTCTGAAAGATACAATTTCCCAAGAATCTTGGCACTGAGACTATTTATTGTTGAGATGATGACTATCACTTCAAGCAAAAGAAAAAAAGAAACCTCTCGACAGTCATAAACCAGTAAGAACTAAGAGAAAGCGTGTCCTTCCTTTTCTTCAAACAGCCACAAGGTGCAGGTTCCAGGAAGGGAACATGGAAAATCGAAAAGTGGGGCTGTCCGCCCTAAGAGCTGCGTACACAGGAGGGCTGCGAGGCCAGAGCTGCCCCAGGCCTGGCGAGCTCGGTGACAGCTGGCGGGGCGGAGGGCTGAGGGCCCGACCGCGCCGTCGAGGGCGCACGCGCGCTAAAGGGAGCCCGCCGAGACCCCCGGGACGCAGAAGCTCTACCACTACAGGCACCTGTCGCCCCCGGCCCGGGACAAGCGCTCACCTCGTCGGTTCATTGGCCGGACCCGTACCGCCACTTTCACTTTGGAGTCGCCCATCGTGATGCCGCCGGGGTTCTCAATGCACCTCCGTCTACCACTGCCACCGGACAAACTCTCCGAGGCCAACCCGGCGGGCGGGGGCTGTGGGGGAAAAGGGGGCGGGACCGACGAGGGCGAGGACCGGTGCGCCCGGGGCTTGCTGGGATTTGTAGTTCACATAAGTCGGTCCGAGGCGCTGGCGGGAAAATTCGCGCGTCGCTCTCTGGAACTTGTAGTCATCTGTTGCCGGTTTACAACTGTGCCGCCGTTCCTGCACCTCCCAGTCCTTTCTTTTCCTTCTCTTTCTTTATTTCTTCCTCTTTCTTTTCGTCTTTCTTCCTTCCTTCCTATCATACTTTGTGTGTGTGTGTGTGTGTGTGTGTGTGTGTGTGTGTGTGTGTGTATGTGTGTGGAGAGTTTCCTGGAAATTAAAATTAGGGTTTTATGAATGGTAGGCAAGCCCTCTACCCCTGAGTTATATTCCCAGTCTTCCTTTTATTATTTTTTGAGATAATAAAAGTAGAGATAGTTTATTAAGAAAGAGAAAGCCGCACCTGGGAAGCAGAGGCAGGCGGATTTCTGAGTTTGAGGCCAGCCTAGTGTACAGAGTGAGTTCCAGGACAGCCAGGGCTACACAGAGAAACCCTGTCTTGAAAAAACAAAAAGGAAGGAAGGAAGGAAGGAAGGAAGGAAGGAAGGAAGAAAAAGCCAGCACGTGGGAGGCAGAAGTCTGATCGCTGTTGACTTTTAGGCCAGCCTGGTCGATAGCTTGTTTGTTTATTTTGTGTGTGTGTGTGTGTGTGTGTGTGTGTGTGTGTGTGTGTGTGTGTATACGTATGGGAGCATGTGTCAAAGGACAACTTTCAGCAGTCAGTTCTCTCCTTCTATCTACCCTGTGGATCCTAGGGATGGAATTCAGGTCATCAGGCTTGCCAGCCAGAACCTTTACCCACTGAACCATTTCAATGGCCATGTTTGGAGTTTTGTTATAGTTGTTAATTTGGTGGGTGGGTGGGGTTTTGGTTTTTTTTTTTTTTTTTACTTCTTTTTTTCTTTTTTTATGTGTATGGATGTTTGCCTGAATATATGTCTGTACCAAGTTCAGAAGACGGCATCAAATCCCTGGACCTAGAATTACAGATAGTTGTGAGCCACCACATAGGGGCTGAGAATAGAGCCCAGTGAACCATCTCTCCAGCCCCTGTGCTAGAGATTTTGATATAGGTCCACACAGAGTTGCTCATATTGGTCTTATACTTGCAATCCTCCTGTCTCACCCTCCCAAGTAGCTGGAATAACAGGCTTGAGGCTTCTAGCCTGCCTCTGTATCTAGCCCTAGCTGGTCTGTAAACTCACTCAGTAGACAGACTGGTCTCCAACTCAGAGATCCACCTGCCTCTGCCTTCTAAGTGCTGGAGCTAAAGAGTTGCACTTCACCTCACCTAGATTCTGCCCGACTCTTAAGCTCTAGCAATTTGTATTGAGACCAAGGTGTGCAAGAGCTGACCCTTCATCTGAAAACCTCTTCCTCTCATTTTTAAAACTTTTGGGTTTGATCCTTGGTTTTGGCAATTTTCTCTGACTGACTTGCCCCTCTCCATTTCTTGGCTGGCTTATCCTTCAGGATAAATGGTGGCATTCAACCTTGACCACAGCCTCTGTATCTTCTGAGTCATAACCTTGGGTTATGGAAACAAACTTAACTCAAATCCTACTCATTTGCCAACCTGTGGTCATGGTCAACTTATTTGGTGGCTCAAATTTCATCTATTTTAATGTGTAAAATGGAGACCCTGTGTCACCCAACCTGCAGTTGAAAACCCCTGGGACATTTATTGTGTGAGTCAATGAAACCAAAGTATAAATACTGTTTATCAGCCCTCACAGAGACTGATAGTTGGTGGTTTATGTGCCAAGTCTATCCTGCAAACATGTTCTGTTTAGCCAACACAAAAGTCAGATTTGGGGTGCATTAATGACCCTTACTCTATGTTAGGAACACTAGGTCAGATGTGAACAGCACTGAACACACTGTAATACCAGCACTCAGCAAACTGAAGCAGGAAGAGTGCCATAATTTGAGAGGAGTCTAGGCTCCAAGCTATAGATGTTGAGGAGCTTCAGTGCAAAGCCCCACTCTAGCTTCTTAAACTGAGGCCATGAAATAAGAAAAAAGAAGGTTATGCAGTTTCAGTTGGAAATCTTATTTACATGGAAATTCAGGACAAAAGCCCTAAGGAATGGTGGATAGCCTCCCTTAGGACTCAAGGTCTCTTTTGACTCCTGGGTGAAGATGTAGAAAAAGATTCTTAAGGCCTGCAAGTCATCCAATAATAGGTGAGAGAGAAAAGACTGCTTTGTTGTAACCTGCAGCCTGGAGAGTCCCAGGGGCTCCACAGCCTGATAAACCTAAACTGGAGCCAGTGAAGTCAGCATGCTCTGGGGTGCAATGGGTTGCCAAGAGGAGGGAAAGCCCTGGTTTCTATCTAGTCACCTTGGAGAAGAATGGGAAGAGAAGAGAGAAAAGCACTCTGTGCCTTTGTTTTTGTAAATGAACAACTTTGGATTGTGTAGGTGTTCTACAGAGGTTCAAAATAGATGTGAGATATTATTAGTTAACTGAGTCTAGGAGAGCCTCCTTTTACCCTCTAGCATTTTGCAAACCTATCTATTGTGAAACTGATTTCTTGTTTTCTATTTGTTCCATTGATTTGACAGTTTCTGATGCTAAGGGACTTTCCTTACTTAACCCTTCTGTTTCTTTATTTCTTTTGAGGGATTTGTTTGTTTGTTTGTTTGTTTTGCTTTGTTTTGCTTTTGAGACAGGGTCTTACTGTGTAGTTCTGGCTGTCCTAGAACTCACTATGTAGACCAGGCTGACCTTGGACTCACAGCCATCCCAACTGCTAGGATTAAAGGTTTGCCTCACTCTGCTCCCTGTCTGTTTCTCCATGGTCATCTTTGACCTGATGGCACTAATGGAATACCTACTTCATGCCAGACACTACCCTAAGCCCTTTACATCTCTGAGCCTGTTTAATCCTCACACAGACCGGATGAAGCAGTTAATAAGTCTCTACACTGAGGCTATAAAGCAGAGTAACTTATTCAGGGGGAAGCCATGCTGTCAGCCACCACCCGATTTATTCTGCAACCTCTCCAAGCAGAAACAAAGTCTGCATACAAATTGTTCAGTCCCCAGAAATTCCAAACAGCTCTGTTTTGCATTCCACTCCCCCCGCCACCCCCCCACTGCCCTGCCCTGGAGATAGGGATTCTGTGTGTCACCCAAGATGTCCTGGAACTCACTCTGTAGACCAGGCTGGCCTCAAACTCAGAGATACACCTGCCTCTGCCTCCCGAGTGCTGGGATTAAATGTGTATCACCTGGCTTACTTTTTTTTTTCCTTCTTTAATTCATCAACATTCAACCTGAAGAACTACTTCCCCTGCATTCTTCCAAGAATCAAAGCTCAATGAGTTCGAGGGTAGCCTGGTCTACATAGTAAGCTCCTGTGAAAAAGAATTACAACTCTACCATGAAAATTCCTGATGCCGATTGTGCCTACCGTCTTGCTTGTCTGTCTCCAGTCACAGTTCCGTGCTCCACTGGCATAGGTCCATGGCAGTCTTTAGACTCCCTTTCACTTTCTCTCACCCCACTCCATGGCAGTGAGGTTCTGCTAGCTGGCCCCTGTGCAGCCCAGTCAACAGCCCTTCCATCAGGAGACCCCTCCTAACAGTTCAGATCTCACAAGGAAAAGCAAAAAACAATAACAATGTATTCTTCCTATTAAATTTTTAGAATTTCATACATAACTACAATGCATTTACACCATACATCATATCCACCCCTTCCCCCGTGTGTGTGTGTGTGTGTGTGTGTGTGTGTGTGTGTGTGTGTGTGCATATGTATGTATATGTATGTATGTTGTAAGGTTGCCTGTGTATACTTGGGTGTTGAGTAGACCTTTTGGACAAATGTGGTAGTTTAAATGAAAATGTCCCCTGTGGGCTCATGTATTTGAACACTTGGTATCCAGTGGGTGGTGTTGTTTGGGGGAAGTTTTGGTGATGTGATCTTCTTAGAGGAAGGATATCACCGGAGACAGGCTTTAAAACTCACGTCATTGTCCAGTTTTTTCTCTCTGCCTCATGCTTGCAGTTCAAAATGTAAGTAATTAGCTTCCTGCTCCACAAGTGGTCACATGCAGGTAACCACACTGTTGAGAGGTCATATGCAGAGATCCTATCTTACAGTAGTCCTCCTGGTCCTCTGGCTCTTACACTATTCTCACCCCATCTTCTGAAACCCTTGGATATACATGTATACATGTCGTGTCCCATTTGTGGATGGGCACCTATTTTCTTTTCTTTTTTTTTTTATTTATTTTATGTGTATGAGTACACTGTACCTGTACTATCATGTGTGTGGCTACAGCCCTGCTCTCTCCATCGTAATTCACTGTAGCTGTCTTCAGACCCACCAGAAGAGGGCGTCAGATCTCATTACAGGTGGTTGTGAGCCACCATGTGGTTGCTGGGATCTGAACTCAGGACCTTCAGAAGAACAGTCAGTGCTCTTACCCGCTGAGCCATCTTGCCAGCCCTGCACTTATTTTCTATGCTTTGATAAGTTGTGGTTCTCTGGAGTAGCCTGTCTGCCCCCAAAATAAGGTTCTTTGATGAGAGTCAAGGCCTGTACTTATCTATGATGTAAGGGTAAATATTTAGAGGACAGTTTATATTTATATCCATTTAGCAAAATGGTAGCCATAGGTTCTCCCCTAGGGTCTATGAGCTCTCCAGTTCTTGGCTAGTTTTGAAGCATGAGATCTGAGTTCCCTCCTATGGAGTGGACCTTAAGCCCAATCCCACAGCTCGTGGTTACCTTCAGGATATTAGTGCCACCATGGCCCAGCCAGCTGCTGTTGGAATCTGCAGGATTTACATCTGGGTAGGACTGTTGGTAACTGCTCCTTGCCCTCCAGCAGCTTACGTAGCATCTTCCAACATTTTGAGAGCTAGCTCTCAGGGAGGAGAAGCTTCCAGTCAGTACCAATTTGATTTCTGCAAGTCCTGTGACCAAAGAATAATTCTTGACTGAAAATCAAAGGGCCATTTCCTTTAGCCCTGAGTCCACATCTGGTTACCTGTCTCCCTGTCTCCTGCACAACCAAGCTACCCAAATAATAGTCTACAGTGTCTTCCCTCCCTCGCCTGTCATTAGCCAACCAACTATTAATTTAATCATGCTTTCACCTGTCTTCAGCCCTCCAATAAAGCCGTCATGGTAACATGTACAATTGACCTTCTCATTACAAATCTAATGAGGTAGCCTTTGGTCCTTATTTTTCTTGACTTGTCTGTCATACCTGGTGTTGACTCTTCCCTCTGGAAATTCTGGGTTCCCTGAGTTTCCATGATATCACTCTCTCTGCTCCCCAGTCTTAATCATCTTCTTAGCCTAGTCAACACACCAGCCTTAGCCTAGGCTCATCTTAGATGACGTGTCTAGAATACAGATTTTAAGAGGGGAGAAGGTGGCCAGGGATGTGGCTCAGTTGGGAGAGTGCTTACCTAGCCTTGGGGAGGTCTTGGGTTTGATCCTCCTGGTACTTCATAAGCTGATTGTGATGGCTCATGCCTGTAGCCCCAGCATTTTTGAGATGGTGACTGGAGGATCAGAAGTTCAAAATGGAGCCGGGTGGTGGTGGCACATGCCTTTAATCCTGGCACTTGGGAGGCAGAGGCAGGCAGATTTCTGAGTTTGAAGCCAGCCTGGTCTACAGAGTGAGTTCCAGGACAGCTAGAGCTATACAGAGAAACCCTGTCTTAAAAAACCAAAAAAAAAAAAATCTGCCAGAAGTTCAAAATGGGAAGGGGGGGTGTGGCCTAGTTGTCAGAATGCTTGCCTACCTTGCACAAAACCCTGGGTTCATTCACTAGCACCCCATAAACTGAGTATAATAGCACATGTCTGTAGTCCCAACACTCAGGTGCAGGCAGGAAGGGCAGAGGTTCAAGGTCATCCTTAGCTACATAGGAGAGTCAAGCCAAGCCTGGGCTACATGAAACCCTAGCTCAAAAACAAACAAACAAACAAACAAAAACAAAAAAAACAAAAACAAAAACAGAAAAAACCTTTTAAATTTGTTAATTCCTAAACTTTGAGCAGGGGAAATGGCTCAGTGGTTAGGAGCAATAGCTATTCTTCTAGAGGACCTAGACTCAATTCCCAGCACCTACATAATGGGGTTCATAACCATCTGTAAATAGTTTCAAGGGATACGATGGCCTCATGTGGTCTCTATGGGCAACAGGCACACATCAGGCACAGACATACATATAGACAAAACACGCACATAAAATACAATAATAAAATATTTTAAAAATAGGGCTGGTGGGATGGCTCAGTGGTTAAGAGCACTGACTGTTCTTCCAAAGGTCCTGAGTTCAAATTCCAGCAACCACATGGTGGCTCACAACCATCCGTAATGAGATCTGATACCCTCTTCTGGTGTGTCTGAAGACAACTACAGTGTACTTACATATAATAAAAAATAAATCTTAAAAAAAAAAATTTCCAAACCTAAGCAGACTTGGTGGTATATGACTTCAATCCCAGTGCTGGGAGGCAGAGTCAGGTGGATCTCAATTGGAGGTCGCCCTGGTGGTCTACTTCAAGAGTTCCAGGCCACCCAAGGTGAGATTCTGCCTATCTAAAATAAAATAATTTTTTTTTAAGTTTCAAGCCTCTTTAGGGGCCACAGAGATGATTCAGCTCTTAACATTTCCTATTCCTGATTTTCCAGAGGACCCAAGTTCAGTTCTCCAGATCCAGTGGTGGCACATGCTTTTAATCCCAGTGTTTAGGACGCAGAGGCAGGCAGATTTCTGAGTTCAAGGCCAGCCTAGTGTAAAGAGTAAGTTCCGGGACAGCCAAGACTACACAGAGAAACACTGTCTCCAAAAGCCCGAGCCAAACAAACAAACAAAACAAAATCAAACCAATCAATGAAACCAAACAAAATTAAAAAAAAAAAAGAACACTGCTCTAGAACTGGAGGTTTAGATGGGGTGGGCTTTGGAAACATCATAGGAGGCAAGAAAGCTGAGACTCTTCGGCCTGATCTCACAAGAAAGGAGAACACCAAGCTGCTGAGGGAGCAGCTAAGAGAAAGCAGGAAGAGAAGAGAGACCATCTGTGCCAGAGAACAACACTGAGTTCCTAGAGGTCAAAACCAAGGTCCCCAGCAAACTGAGCCTCCCAGCCCTCCATGGCCTGTAGTGTCTGCTTTAAAGCTTCTACATAATTGCTCCCAGAGTGACAGTTGAGTATGGGTGTCCCTTGGGGATTATCCAGCTGTGTCTTTCCTGAAATGATAAAGCCACCAAGCTGTGGGTTTAGGCCACTGGGTAGAATTGGCTTCTACTTGAAAGGATTAAGAGTTCAAAGGATCCTCCTGGGTCTCAGATGTCTCCTGAGATGGGCTTGGCAGGGTGGACCCCAGCAATGACCTCTTTTTTCTGGGATCTCACATGGAATGAGCCTGGGTTTATGAGCCCCAAAGAACAAGGGGTTCCTTATGAACTATTTTGTGGTTCTCTATGTTTTGTAACCATTGCTTTTGGGGATGGGCGGTGGGGTTGAGGTGGGGATGGGGATAGGGATGGGGAGGGCTTTGTTTTGTTTTGCCTTCATCTTGTGATGTTGTCATTAATGTTTGAGGTAGCTTCACTCTGTGGCCCAGCAAGTTGGAACTCTTTATAATCCCCCTGCCTCAGCCTCCTGAGCTCTAGCATACAAGTGTCTCACACACACACACACACACACACACACACACACACACACACACACACA
>JADRCD010213363.1:10268-27654 GCA_019843815.1 Montemys delectorum
ACACACACACACACACACACACACACACACACACACACACACACACAAGTGAACTCTAAGCAGTCCTCCTCCTGCCTCTTCCTCCCAAGTGCTGAAACGACAGGCATGAGCTACCATACCTGCTAACTTTTCTTAAATCTGTGTTTATTTGACTGATGCTAAGAGAAAACCAAAGAAGGGACTTTTGTCTATGCTGGGACAAATGTTGAAAAAGGAAGAAGTCCGGCCTCCGAACCAGAGTGGTGAAGGGGGTGAACTGGCTGGAGAAGGTAAGGAGACGTGGAAATACAGGGCGGGGGGTGGGGGGGCAACAGCCTAAGAGACAACAGCCTGCACCAAATCAGAAGAGATTTTTAAAAAAAAAAAAACATGTTGGGCTGGGCAGTGGTGGCACACATCTTTAATCCCAGCACTTGGGAGGCAGAGGCAGGTGGATTTCTGAGTTTGAGGCCAGCCTGGTCTACAGAGTGAGTTCCAGGACAGCCAGGGCTACACAGAGAAACCCTGTCTCGAAAAACCAAAACAAACAAACAAACAAACAAAAAACCAAACAAACTATTTTGGTTCTCAGCAAAGGTCTCCCTCTATGCCAGCCCCGTGGCTCTGGTTTCACCCAAGTAATGGATGGTGGTTCGTGCTAGAATCTCCCAAGCATATTTGTCTTCTTTTCTCAGTTGGCACTGTCTCTGTTATCCTATATGCTGGCTTTGGCTGCTCGGACTCAAGTTCCACACTCTCTAGGGAGCCTTTCCTCTGGCAATCTATGTACGTCTTGTTGCCTCCTGTTAGGCTCAGGACTTACTAGCAGGGATGGTGCCTTCCCTTCTTCAGTAACATTCCATGAAGAGTACCCAGCTCTCCAGACAAACACTGAGTAAATGAACTGTGGTGGTCCAATTAACAAAGCACAGAGAGGCTAGGGAGATGGCTCAGGAGATTAAAGTGCTTCTCTGTCCAAGCCTGAGGTGATCTGAGTACCATGAACTGTGGAAGCAGAGAACCGCCCCCTAAAAGTTGTGACATCCATGAGCCCACTTGAATGTGGGTTGGAACACACTAAAAATACGATTTTAGAAACCTAAGAAGTGGTGGGCTTCAATAGATCCTTTCCTGGCCTTCATAGGTACCAGAACTTATATGGCACAATGACAGACACACACTCAAATAAAAAATAGTGTTGACAACAATAATAAACACAGAAAAAACAGGTGTGGCACAGGCCTGTAATTCCAGTGTTCGGAGAGGGGGCAAGAGGATCAGAGGCTCAAGTCTGTCCTTGGATACACAGGAGCTCAGAGGAGAGCCTGGGATGCACGAGACTGTTTCCAAACAAAGCAAAAACAAGACAGCCAGGAGAGAATGAGAAGGCTTTGAGTTAACTGTTTTACCTCATCATCTGTAATGACTAGACGTCAGAGAACAAAACGCGCGTGCGCACACACAACGCATGCACTCAGGCACACGCAGGCACACGCATGCTTGTGCCCTAGCTGGCCTAGAACTAGAACTCTCAATGTGGACCAAGCTGATCTTGAACTCACAAAGATCTGCTTGCCTCTGCCTCCCTAACACTGGGACTAAAGGGGGTTACCACCACACCCTGCTAAAATGTGTAGTGGAGGCTTATCGGATCCCACCAATGTGTACCACAACAAACTCACTTTTAAAATCTTTCCCAAACACACAGGTATCACATTGCGGGCATGGGTGCATGCACACGCACACACTCCAAGAAAAGAAAAACCTCCATGAAAGACATCAGTAATGACTCTCCAGTGGGTCTGGCCTGCCTCCATAAATCACTCAAGGACTGAGGCTGAGGTCGGGAGAGGGCACCCTTTCCCTGTTACTCAAGGCAGATTGTACCTTTCAGACCCCATTAGCAAGCACAAAGGGACATCCATAAAGTATTCATGGGTTGCGACACAAATGCATTGACAGCCCTTGGGACCCTCCCCTGAGGGATTAGATTAGAAGGGGCTGCGGTTGCCCAGAATCCCCTTAAGCCCAGAGGTTTCCATAGTTCATCTGCAAATCTTATTTAGAATTTACAGGGATTTATTGAAACCTCAGGCAAAAGGGTGAGGTAAGATGGGCGTGAACTCTGGAACCAGGGCTCACACCCTAATGGGAAGCCATGGGCGTTGCTCCCCAAGGACAACCATTTAGAAAGATGCTGGATAACTAAAGGCTAGAAATGTAGTTCAGCGGTAGAATGCTGGCCTAGAAATACTGGCTTGAGCTGAAATCAGCAAGCCTGAGAAAGAGTTTAGAATCGAATCTTAGGACTCTATGGGTTTGGGTGATGTTCACCCCACTCTTCAAACAATGCTTTTAGCAGCATTGCTAAAAGCTACCTCCACTACAAAACTATGAACACGCTGCAGCTCTCTGAACAACCCCCTGCTGCTCTCTGAACAACCCCACTTGCACTGGGCTAATCACACATCCCTTTCCAAACAATGTAGCCATCAAACTTGGACAGTTTCTATTCTTTCAACACATGTGGGGGGAGGGTATGGGCCAGTCTGAACTGCTTTTGGTCATATGTACAGTAAAATAAAACCTTGTGCTCAAGTAAACTTTTAGGGAGAATCTATTTATCATCTTATGCCTATGCATAATTGGGTGAGCATATAATTAAAATCCAGGATTGTGGGACAAGACATGCACAGCAGATAAAAGATTTTGTCAAAACAGAGAATTACCATCACTAGGTCCCTTAGTAACCAAGATCCTCCTTTTCTAGAACCCCATGAAAGAAGCCCCAAACCATAATTAGGGCCCTTGAGTACTCTCATGTGGCCACAGTTCCCTTGCGGTATATTTTGAACTTTTCTATTGTTTTGCTTTAAAGTTTCTTTAGTCCTTTCGAAAAAATCTTCCTGAGTTTTTATTTCAATTCCTTGAATAAGAGTCCAAAACCCTTGAAACTGGGTCAATTCTGACCGCCAAAGAAAAAGTTAATGGTGGAGAGGGGAAAAATGACAAAATTCTGAATGAATAATCCAACTGTGGTATACATCTTTAATCCCAGCACTCAGGAGGCAAAAGCAAGCCGATCTCTAAGTTCGAGGCCAGCCTGGACTACACAGTGAGTTTCAGGACAGCCAGGGCTACACGGAGAAACCCTGTCTCAAAAGAGAGAGAAAAAAAGAGAGATGTAGGTCTGAGAGAAATCTCTATCAATGAAGACAATCACCTCACCCCTGGATTCACTACTGATATTTTTAGACAAATATATAGTCATTCTAGTCAGTACTGGTTACATATATAATTAATCAATGCAAAGTTTTTTGCTCAATCAAGAACCACAAAACAAACATGTCATGTTCTACATTCTAGAATGAGGTGGCTCAGTGGATAAAGGCACTTGCTCCCAAGCCCGATGACCTGAGTTTGACCCCTGGAACCCACACAGTGGGAAGAAAAGAACTGACTTCTGTAAATTGTACTCTGACCTCTACCATCAATCTGTGGCATGCATGTGCCCTGCACAATAAATAAATGTAAAGAGGGTAGGAACACAGCTCAGAGACACAATACGTGCTTAGCATGTGTGCAGCCTTAGGTGTGAGGCCCAGAAAAGGAAAGGAAAAAACAAACAAACAAACAAAAACCAACCAACCAACAAACAAAAACAGACATTTAGAAGATTGGGACTGGGGATACTTACTCGGCAGAGTGCTTGCCTAGCATGCTCAAAAACCTGGATTAGATACCAGCATCAAATAAAACCAGGCTTGGCTTTGGCACATTTTGAATCCTAGTACTTAAGAGATAGAGGTAGAAGAACAGAAGTTTAAGGTCAGCCTGGGCCACAAAGCAAGATCCTATTTCAAAATATAGAAAATAAAGTGTTGTTGTTGTTTCAAGATAATTATGCCTCTAAAAGGAAGCCTGTAGAATCTTTCCCATGATACTGGGCCCATAATTAAGAGCCTGTTTTCCCAGGACTGTGTCACCTTTGGTGGCTGGTAGGTAGGGGTGAGGCCTGAACTTAGGAGGGAGAAAGAAGATCCATTTTGAGTCATCCTGATGGAATAGGTGTCATCCGGAAGCTTGAGGGTAGGGTTCCAGAGCCTTGGTACAAAGCAAAGGGAAGACAGGGGAAATGGCTCAGGCCAAGACAGAAGGACATGAAACAGTTAAAGAAAAAACAAAGACAGCTGAGGCCAGGGGGCTGTGTATTAGCCACACACAGGAAGTGTCACAGGGTTTGTCTGTCTGTGCCACAAGGGAGACTGGTTTCAGCTGGGCCACAGCCTACAAGCTGTTCTCCCTACCAGAAAGCTAGGAGTCAGGGAACCTCCTGGTGCCGCTCATGACTCATTCCCAGGCAGCTGAGGCAGGCCAGGAACAGAGGCACAGCTGTTTCTGCTCACACCTTGCATCTTCCAGGTCCTGTGTCTTCATGGGAGGGAACAAGGTTTCCTCCTCAGAAAGAGAAACCCGTAAACCAGAAATCACCAATCTAAATAAACACAAGGCTTGTGTAGAAAACCAGAGAAAAATACAAGTGAATCTTTAGCTGATCTCAAGGAAAGAAATCTTCATGAATACATTAAGTTTCGAGAAACTTGCCCAAAGTTGTCTGTGTTGGGAGAGCAAAGACTCAACCCAGGAGCAGATAGAGATCAGGCATTACGTATTTTTAAATTCCATTTATTTTTTTAAAAGATTTATTTATGTAAGTATATGTATAAGTACACTGCAGCTGTCTTCAGACACTCCAGAAGAGGACATCAGATCTCATTACAGATGGTTGTGAGCCACCATGTGGTTGCTGGGATTTGAACTCAGGACCTTTGGAAGAGCAGTCAGTGCTCTTAACTGCTGAGCCATCTCTCAGCCCATAAATTCCATTCCATTTATTTATTTGAGTCAAGCATAGCAGCCTGCCTGCTTACTGCTGCTGCTTCCCCTTCCCCTTCCCCTTCTTCTCCTCCTCCTTCTCCTCCTCCTCCTCCTCCTCCTTCTCTCCATTTAACTTTTTATTGATTCTTTGTGAATTTTGGATCATGTACCCCAATCCCACTCATCTTCCTGTCCCTTCATACTCACCCTCCCCCTTGCAACCTGCCCCACAAAGGGAAAAAAAATCTTGTTGTGGAAGATGTAGTGTGTCACAGTGTGTCCCACAGTATACCCTTTTGTCTACACTTCTTTACTTGCAACTGTTCATTGAAGTAAGTCACTGGTCTGATTTGAAGCCCTGGCATCTGCCAATATTGGATCCTCACTGGACTCCTCTCAGATATTCTGTTGTTGCCCTGTTTCATAGAGGTCTTGCAGCTTCGAATCTGTTGGACTGGCTCTCTCACATGTTCTAGCAGTTCATAGATGGGATAGATGTTGGGGTGGGCCAAATCAAAGCCCTGGATCTGGGCCTGGGTTGTAGTAACTGAGCTGGTCAACCAGCCAGCTCTCCCACACCCACACAACCAGGACAAGCTTTTCAGCACAGCCTGGGCTAGCTCACCCAATGCCATAGCTAACAAGGAACAGAGAATGGCTCACTTGGGAGGTAGAGACAGGTGGATCTTTGCGTGTTTGAGGCCAGCTGGACTACATTGTCACCCCTATTTCCAAAATAAAACATTCATTCATTCATTCATTCATTCATTCTCTCATTGGTGGGTGGGGTGTTGCATACATGCCACATCGTGCATACATGTGGAGGTCAGAGGATCCCTTTCAGGAGTCAGTTCTTTCCTCCCATCACATGGGGCTTCAGGGTAGAACTCAAGTCATCAGGCGTGGTAACAAACATCTTTATCCACCTAGTCATCTGACCAGCACAGACTTTTCTCTTTAACTCTGTGTGAAAGCGACTCCTGCAGAACAAATTGAAAATGGCATTCAGAAAACATAGATCTTTAGCCAAATATTGATATCATGCATCTGTCCTGGTACTGTCAGTGTGAAGGCAGGAGGATCGGGAGTTTGAGGCTTTCCATAGCTGGATGCTATATAAAGACCAACCAGCCTGTGTTATGTGAGTCCCTGTCTCAAAAGAAAGAAAGGAAAACAACAACAACAACCATAAAACAACTTTGCCGATGTCCATATACTACTATAATCCACAAACTGGGACAAATCTGCAGTTAGTGCTACACTCAGGGTTAAAGTCCTAAAGGAGTCTTAACAAATCAACAAACCACACAGAGGTCAAGAGGAATTCTGGCAGAGGTTACTCACTGACTGTTTCCAACGGAAGTACTGTGCTAGCCACTAAGCATGTGAGAACGATCAGGCTCCCCAAGAAAGCCACACTCAGCAACAGCCAGCCTCTTCAAGTCTTGCTCAATATGACATACCACAGCCATTGTTTAAACACAACTTTGACATATCAATTTTTTCCTTCTAACAACGTGACAAACTTTTCTTTTTTTAAAGTTATTTTACATTCATTAATTTGGGGAGATGCACACATGGAGGTCAGACAACTTGTGGGAGTCAGTTCTCTTTCCACTGACTTCAGGGAATTGAACTCATGTTCTCTGACTTGCTGGCGAAGGCAAAGTACTTTTACTCACAAGCCATCTCACAGCCGATTTGGCAAGTATTTAAATTTTAATGCCTTGGCTTTAGTTTGAATAAGGTGATTGTCTTTTTTTTTAGAGGAACAGCCAGGACATAATTGTATTAGACAAAAACTATGCATATAATCTATAATAATTATATATGTTATTGCTAAATATAGAACATGAAAAATATGGTTATTTTGTGTCTTTTATTCTATTATTTATTTTTTTGTTCTTACATAGTACTGATAACCAAAGGCACACACATCTAGTTGACAGAGGTAATTAATAAGGTAAGTAATTTTAAAATAGCATGTAGATCTGGGGGTCATCTGCCTACATACAATCACAGCAATTGGGGGCCAGACATGAACTGTAACAATGAGTTCTAGGCCATCCTGAACCACATAGTGAGACTTTGTCTTAAGAAAACATAACGTAGACTGGTTATCATAGCACTTGCCTTTAATCCTAGCACTCAGGAGGTAGAGGTGGGTGGATCTCTATGACTTTAAGACCAGCCTGGTCCACATAGCCAGTGCCAGGTCAGCCAGGGCTACGTAGCAAGACCTGCTCTCAACAAAATAAAAAAACAACACAAAACTACCAAAAACTAAAACAAAAATGTAAGCTAAAAATACATTTTTTTGTTTGTTTTGTTTTGTTTTTTGAGACAAGGTTTCTCTCTGTAGCCCTGGCTGCCCTGGAACTCACTCTGTAGACCAGGCTGGCCTCGAACTCAGAAATCTGCCTGCCTCTGGCTCCCAAATGGTAGGATTAAAGGTGTGTGCCACTACTGCCGGCTACATATGATTTTTTATGGGTTAGGATATCGTTCAATGCTACAGAATTTGCCTAGCATCTGGGAGGACCTAG
Source organism: Montemys delectorum (assembly GCA_019843815.1). NCBI lineage: Eukaryota > Metazoa > Chordata > Mammalia > Rodentia > Muridae > Montemys > Montemys delectorum. The sequence continues at coordinate 17,672 of JADRCD010213363.1, forward strand.
GTTCAACCCCCGCCCCCCCCCCCCCCCCGTAAAACAATGTATTCAGGCAACAAATTTTGTGCCAGTGAGTTGGTTAGCAGGTTAAGGAACTTCTGCCAAGCCTGAAGACCTGAATTTTTTCCCAAAGTCTTACATGGTAGAAGGAGAGAATTGACTTCTGAAAGTTTATTTTCTTCCTTCCACACTTGTGGGTTCCATGCATACCTGTCCCCCACCTACACAAATAAATGAACATATAAATAATTTAAAAATCAATTCCCCTTTTATACTGGTGATTGAACCCAGAACCTGTACATACTAAGCACATGCTTTACCTCTAAGCTACATTCCATAACCTCAATCAATTAATCAGTCTATCCATCCATCCATCCATCCATCCATCCATCCATCCATCTATCTTGTGCTATGGGGATGAAACCTAGAGCTTTGTGTATGTTACCTAAAGTGCTCAATCACTTAGCTCAATCTTTTTATAATGATGTGTGTGTGTGTGAGGGAGGTTATGTTTTGTTGGTTGTTTTTTGTTGTTTGTTTTGTTTGCTTGTTTGTTTTTTGGTTTTTCGACACAGGCTTTCTCTGTGTAGCCCTGGCTGTCCTGGAACTCACTGTGTAGACCAGGCTGGCCTTGAACTCAGAAATCCTGTTTCTGCCTCCCAAGTGCTGGGATTAAATGTTCTGTTGTTTTGAGATAGGGTCTCCTGTAGCTTAGACTGGTCTTGAAACCACTGTGAAGATGAGGATGATGCTGAATTACCAACTTTCCTGGCTCCAGCTCCCACACTCTGGAATTTTGGACCAGTACCAACCACTACACCTAGTTCATGATGCTCCTTTTGATTTCAGGATACAGCCATCTTTTTAAAAGGTTTATTTTGGCTGGAGAGATGGCTCAGTGGTTAAGAGCACTGACTGCTCTTCCAGTAGACCCTGAGTTCATTTCCCAGCAACCATATGGTAGCTCACAACCATCTTTAATGGGATCTGATGCCTTCTTCTGGTGTGTCTGAAGGAAGCCACAGTGTACTCATATACAAAAAATAAATAAATAATTAAATATTTTTTAAAAAGAGACATAAAAAAGATTATTTTCAATTTTAAGATTTTGTGTGTGTGTTTGTGTGTGTATGTGTGTGCACGCATATGTGTCTAAGAAGTCTAAAAGAGGGTATCGGATACCATGGAGCTGAAGTCACAGGTAGTTGTGAGCTGCCAAAGTGGGTGCTGGGACTTGAACTTGAGTCTTCTGCTTGAGAAGCTAAAGAAGTACACACTCCGAACTGCTGAGCCTTCTCTCCCAATTGCTGAACCTTCTCTCCCAACTGCTGAGCCTTCTCTCAGCCCTGATACCGCCAGTTTTCAAAAATCTCTAAATGTTGCAGCCTATGTGCTTAATTATTTTAAATTACTTTTAGATTTATTTGTTTTATTTTATGTGTATGAGTATTTGGGCTACATGCATGTCTGTGTGCCCATGCATGTTTGATGCCCTCAGAGGTCAGAAGAAGGTACCATATCCCCTGGAACAAGGACATGCTTTGCCACACTCACAGGTGGTTGAGAATTACCTTGGGCTGAGAAGTGAACTCAGGTCCTCTGCAAGAGCATAGTGTTGAGCCATCTCGCCAGCACATTATATATTTTTTGAGATCTATGACTATAATATAATATCTTTCAAAATACAGCATAAATATGATGGGACTGATAAACATGAACTGGCCTTTAATAAAAACAGCATGTTCCATTCTGTCCCATGATATTGCGGGATATTTTTACTCTCTTTTTGCACTAAGAAGAAAAGGTCATTTATGTCACCAGGGAAGGGAACTAAGACTTGGAAGTGTTTGCAGAATCAGACCTCACTAAAATAATCTTCATTTACATTTGTTTCACCGTATATTTCCTAGCTCCTTGTATTAATCAGCTTTCTTTAGCAGCATACACAAAATTGTAAGAAGGGATTTATTAAACAGCTTATAGGATCAGACTCTAAATAGTCCCACAATGGCTGATTGTACCATAGAGAAACCAGAAGCCAACACCGCTTATCCAAGGACCAGTGATTCAGGCTTATGGGCTCAATGCTTTGAAGCCCTGGATTGCTGTTAGAGCAAGTCAGTGTTCAGAGACAAGAGAATCTGGAGCCAGATGTCCGCAGTCAGTGACAGCAGCAAAGTGTTTACTGGGGCACTGGAGAGATGGCTCAGCCATTAGAAGTCCTGTTGTTCTTGAAGAGGACATGGGTTCAGTTTCCTGCACCTACATGGTAGTTCACAACTACCTGTAACTCCATTTCCAGGGGATCCAATTCCCTCTGGCCTCTGTAGGCCTCTGCATATGTTTGGTGGAAATAAACTCATTCAGACACATAAACATGCATATGCATAAACACACACACACACACACACACACACACACACACACACACACACAGAATCTTCAGCTTGCTGTAGCTCACTTTTAATCCCAAAATTTGGCAAACAGCCAGTGATGTGTTAGAATAGCAGCTCGAGACTAAACATAGCACACCAGGCCAAAGCAGTTCCACGTGTTAAGAGGTTTATTGGGAGAGAGAGGGGCGGGTGGTGGTGGAAAGAGAAGGAGTGGGGGGGGGGCTTTCTTTATGTATGGATAATGACGGAACATAGGTAAAGGTGGGAGGTGAGCCAAGTGGATTCTGGGAATATGGTGGCTGTTGCCTTGGCAACAGGTCTACAGGTCCCACCTACGTGATGTCATGGGTCCTGATGCCAACAGCCAGGCTGATCTCTGTGAGTTTAAAGTAGCTTGGTCTATATAGTGAGTTCTAGACTAGCCAAACTATATAGTGAGAGAGACTCTCACTATATAAGTATGATAAATAAATATAAATATATATATATATATATATATACATTTATATGTATACACACACACACACACACACACACACACACATATATAAAATAAAAGTATACTGGCTCCAGTAGAGTTTAATGTGTGTATGTTGAAACCTCCTCCTGGCTGGCCATTAGAAAGGGGTGCCTTTCTCAGGGGAAAATACACGCCCTGTTCTTGGGTATGGTGAACACAAAGCTCCTCCTGCACCTGCCATTTCTTAATTGTCTTTTGCTCAAAATAACCAATGCTCGAAAAAGACATCCTTTGAGGTGGCATATTTTAGACCCCCTCCTTGTAATGGCTGTTGCTGTGATTTAACCCATTGGTTGATGGACTAGTATGTTCTGAAAAAAATCAGGCTCACTGAGAAGAGTCTAGCACATTTGTTAGCAAAATGTCTTAAGTAGTTTTGTCACACAACACCTTGGTTTTAACCTCTGAATTGAGAAATAAACTCACTATGTAGTCCAGGCTGGCCTCAAACTCACAGCAATTCCCATCTTAGCCTCTTAAGTGCTGGGATTTCAGGTGTGCTCCACCAAGACAGCTTTAAAGCAAAAACAAAACAAAACAAAAAAATTGGTCTCATATTCCCCAACTGATCTCGGTATAGGAAGCTGGTCTTGGACTCTTGATCTGCTTGCTCCTGACATCCCTGCCCACCCCACAAATGGGATTAGAGGCTTCTTTAGAGAAACTACACTCCTGCTGACTGATTGAGAAACACTTGGCTGTCTTGTCTAGTCTGGGGTTGTAAGAGCTAGCCTCCGTATGTGGTCTTAACCTCCTCCACCAAGCCTAAGCCAAAATTATAGTCCATGTAATATGCTCTGCTTTGATTATTGGCCTTTCTAATTGAGTCCCTGTGTCCTTCCAACTGTCATTAAGATAGGATAGGCACATAGCCTTCCTTTTTAGTAACAACTGAATCATGCATTTGCTGCTATACAATCTGAACCCTTTAAAACCACGGTCAGAATATTCCCAATGTTAAAAATTAAACAAATGCTATCCAAGTACAAACAAAGGCAGCTAGTGCATCCACAGGCAAAGTCAAAGACTGACAGCTAACACTTGCAGTTGGAAGGCATTTTGAGCTGTGTCCTTGGGTCATATCCTACCCAGTGGCAGTAGAAGTGGGCAATCTATTACTGGGGAAGAGCCAGAGAGCCAACATCCCCAGCTGCGGACATGGACAACAGACTATCTAGGCACTTTCCATGGGGCACTAAAGGCATGGTTGCCTTCAGCCCTGTATTTTAGTCTCTGTGTAGGGTTTGTACTATGAGGAAAATGGTCTTCCACATTTCCTCAATGTAAACTAGGGCTCCCAGTGTCCTGGGGGAAGGGAAGGTTCTCCTAAAATGTGAAACATTTGGCATTAAACCTGTAACCCAACCACCATGAGAAGGAGACCCTTAGATCATTCTGTTAGAGACAGATGTTTGTGTAACTCTTTTAGAGAGAATCCTGTATGTGAATTTCAAGAGGAATCTTACACATGTTTATTACTTCTAGGAGACTTATCTTAAAGAAATAACGAGGAACTCTACGAGATGCTCCACAGGTAAAGGCCTGGCCAACCTGAGTTTGATTCCAGAAACCCCTGTGAAGGTGTGAAGAGCTAACTGTATAAATTTATCCCTGCTACACACACACACACACACACACACACACACACACACACACACACACACCAGGAGGAAAAAATAAAGGGCAGAAACCAAGTACCGAACAGTGAGAGTTATAAGCTTATGCTGACTATGTGTGGGCTATGGTAAGCCTGCCTCCCATTTCTTGGATTTCTTCCAATTCTCTCCCTTCGCTCTTGTGAATGTTATCAACTTCCTTATTAGAACAGAAACTGGAAATGATGACCAAAAAAGGCACACCAACTGTGGAGGATGGGGTGGGACTAGGACTTAGGCTGGCAAGGCACATGGTTCAAGCTGCAAAGTTCAAAGGCTGGAGCCCATCCAGGGGACAGCCTGGATGGTAAGCACTGACAGTCAAGGACTAATCAAAGATGGCTGGCTGGTTGGGGCAGTCAGCAGCAAAGACCAGAGAAGAAACTATAGCAGCAGTCAAGGTGCCAGGAGGTCATAGCAAGTCTGAAACTGGTTCTCCTTCCAGGATGTTATCAGCAAACCATAAACCAGATTAGGAACCCAGGAAGTCAAGAGGGTGAGTCAAGGTGTGTTTGTGACCTGATTTGAAGACAAGGCTTGTTTGCCTTTCTGAATCCTTCAGGGCAGGAACTGGGGTCATGGGCTATTTCAGGCTTGAAGAGAGCAGCTGGCAGAGCAATTGTGGAGAACTATATAGCTGTGGGTGGGTCCTGAATATGAGGGACAGGAGGCCCTGGCAGTGCCACAGAACCGGCTACTTGGCTAGACTCACACTGCAGGGAGCTTTTAAATAAATCCCAGAGTTCGGCCACACCCCAGGCCGTATTGGAATGTCTGGAGGTTGGGCTCTGAGTCAGTTAGTAATGTTTCCTTGATGATTTAAATGTTCAGCCTGAGAACCTGGTGGGATCTCAGACCTGCTTCTTAAGAGGGTGCATGTTGGGGGGGGGGGTCTAGTGACCAGCCAGTAATTACAAAACAAACTTTGTAAAAAAAAAAAGTATCTAAAGAAATACTTAAGCCATTGTATATATTTGGGAGTATTTCTAATCTTTTATTTTATTGGGACTTGGTCTCACTGTGTAGCTCCGGCTGGTCTGGTACTAAGTAGTCCAGGCTAGTCTAGGCTGGCCTCAACTCACAGAAGTCCTTCTGGCTCAGCCTCCCAAGTGTTAGGATTACAAGGGTGCACCAATACGTTTGGTTACCGGCACAGGGGATGAGACCGAGTACATACCAGGCAGGCACTCTATTAACACCCGGATGGTTTTGATCAGAGACTTCCAAAGGCATAGTGATACTGTGACTGGCCCCTGACATACAGGTCAGACTCCTTCAGCACACATTTACTAACACTTGCAGTTAGGATCCACCTCAGTGAACACTGTCCTTAGTCAATGCTGCCAAAGGCACTATGAAGTCAGTAGTCGACAGCCTAGCTTTGCAGGTGCAGAGTCTAGGGGACAGAAGGTGAAATGGCTTCCCAAGGTCACAGATGAGCACAGAGTCAGGTGTGACTCAAGGATTTTGGACAAACTGCCCTTTCGAGCCTCTTTGTTGACTTGACTGCCCTCCACTGAATGACAGAGAGACACAAGGAGATCTGGTCAGTTCTCGCCCTTAAGAGATGGACAGTTGTCTCCATATTCAAACACAATGAGGCTGGGTATGAAGGCTAACACCTGTAATCACAGCACTCAGGAAGCTGAGGCTGCAGGACTGTCACAAGTTAGAGCCCCATAGGATTGTAGGGGTGGGGAGAGACTGGTAATAGACTCAGTTGGTAAGGTACTTCCCTCGTGTGCCTGAAACCCTGGATCTGGTCCCTAGAGCGGGTACATAAACAAGAGTGCTCTCATAGCTGATAGCCCCACTGTTGTAGAAGTGGAGGCCAGAGGATCAGAAATTCAAGGTCAGCAGGGCAGTGGTGGTGCATGCCTTTAATCCCAGCACTTGGGAGGCAGGCGGATTTCTGAGTTCGAGGCCAATATGGTCTACAAAGTGAGTTCCAGGACAGCCAGGGCTAGGGCTGTACAGGGAAACCCTGTCTCGAAAAACAAAACAAAACAAAACAAAACAAAAAAAAATTAAAGGTCATCCTTGGGCACACAGCTAGTTTGAGGCCAGCCTGAACTATTGAGACCCCACTTTAAATACGTAACCACCAAAACAAACCCCCCAAATCCAGATGACTCATGCCTTTAATCTCAGCACTCAGGAGGCAGAGGCAGGAGGATCTCAGTGAGTTCAAGGCCAGCCTCCAGAGTGAGTTCCTAGACAGCCCAGGCTACACAGAGAAATCCTGTCTGGAAAAACCAAAAAGGTAAAAAAAGAAAAAGGAAGAGAGAAAACCCTAAGGTTAATGAGTGCCCAGAGAAAAGTCTCTCCTGTGCTCGAGGACACGCCCTGCCTTCCTCTCTGCTCCTCACCTGGAATGCTGCCCTTTTGCCTTCTGGCCTCACCTAAGGGCAGAAGAGAATGGAAAATGTCCACGTGGCTGGGTTCTCAACTGACACTGGCCATGGAAGTAATTTTCCTTCCCAAACTGGGATTCGTTTCTGCCCCTTTGTGTTTTACTTCATCTTGAATGTCTGAAGTCTCTGTGACTCATGCTGTGATATCTGACACATTCTTTCTAGACACGGGGCATTTCTGCAGTGACACTTATCCTTTTTCCTCCCACTCCCTGTCCTTCCCTCCTTCCCTCTCTCTGTCTGCCTCTCTCCTCTCTCTAAAAATGTCTTATTTAGCCTAGGCTAGCCTTGAACTCACTATGTAACCATAGATAGCCTGGAACTTCTGATCCTCCTGCTTTACTTTAGGATACAGGTGTGACCCACCAAACTCAGTTTATGGAATGCTGCAGATTAGACCTAGGGCCTCTTCTCTGCTAGGTGAGCACCCTACCAGCTGAGTCACATTCCAGCCCCTCTTACCTTCCTGGTTTTTCTTGAATTTTTATAACTGGAGATGAAAAAATTTGTGGAGTCAAAACTATTTCCGGCAATCTTTCAAACTAAACAAAGGGCTCAATTCAAAACGGAATGTCTCTTGCCAGTGCTGGTATAGTTAAGAGCTAGGTAATTGTTGCCTGGGGGGGGTGACCAGAGACATAAGGCAGTCACCCTAGTCAGGACCCAGGGGATTGGGGACAGTAGGAGGTGGTAGGTCTGATCCTAGGCAGACTAGGCCAGTAGGGGTTCAGGCAGGTAGAGTCAATCAAAAGGCCAAGGAAGGCCTCAAGGGAAATGTTTATAGACTCCTGCTTATCCTCAATTCTAACAAATTACCTGAAGCTGGGTATGTTACAAAGAAAAAAATTTTGTCTAGCTTACCGCTTTAGAGGCTGAGAGACTAAGACTGCACGGTGCCCTCATTTCAGCTTCTTAGCTGCATCATTTGGTATTGGCATGAGCAGGGCACGTAGAGGGTGAGGTGGGAACCAGGCTGCTACCTAGACTTTGCAGCTCACTCCATCAACAACAACCAATCCCTTCACAGGATGGAGTCCCAGTGAGCTATTTGCCTTCTGCAAGGACCCAACTCTTCCTCCCTCCTTCCCTCCCTTTCTTTTTTTTTTTTTTTTTTTCCTTTCTAAAGTTTTTTGGGTTTGGGTTTCTTTCTTTCTAAAGATTTACTTATTTCAGTTTTGCCCTGACCACTTGCATGTAGCACCAGCAAAGCCAGAAGAGGGCATTGGATCATTTATAACTGGAGTTACAGATAATTGTATGCCACTATATGGGTGCTGGGAGCTGAATCCAGGTCCTCTAGAAGAACAGTCAGTGCTCTTTAACCTCTGAGCCTTTTCTCCAGCCCAAGAAGACTCTTAAAGGTCCCATTGTCACACAGTCACAGTGGAGGCCAGACTTCCAACACAGAAGCCACTGAAGGATAAACTCTCTTCAAACGAAGCTGGTTTTGCCCGCCTGTAATCCCAACACTCAGAAGGCCAAGTCAAAAAGCCTGAGCCAGGAAGTGGCGGCATACGCCTTTAATCCCAGCACTTGGGAAGCAGAGGCAGGCGGATTTCTGAGTTCGACGCCAGCCTGGTCTACAGAGTGAGTTCCAGGACAGCCAGAGCTATACAGAGAAACCCTGTCTCGAAAAACAAAAAACAAAAAACAAAACAAAACAAAAAACCCAGCAAACAAAAAAAGAAGCCTGAGAATTTGAGGTCAGCCTGGGCTATCTAGTGAGATTCTGTTACAAAACAAAACAAAACAAAACAACACAACCACAAAACCCAAAACCAAAAGTAGGGAGCTGGGAATATAGCTTGGTAGGTGGAACACTTTCCTTACATGCTTGAAGCCTGGATTTTGACTGTAGTGTCATATAAACTGGGCACGGGGCTGATAATCCAGCACTTCCTGTGAAGATCGGAGCTTTAGAAGTTCAAAGTTGCCCTTAGTTACATAGTGTTTTGGACACCAGACTGGGCTTGATGAGACTCTGTCTATAAAACAAAACTCAAACTCTCCATACTTTCTCGTGTGACTTCCAAGGTAACTCAGATGTGTGGCTGGAGAGATGGCTCAGTGGTGTAGAACATTTGCTGCTCTTGCAAAAGACCTGAGTTCTGTTCCCAGCACCCACGTGGAGGCTCATAACTGGCTGTAGTTCCAGTTCCAGGGAATCTAATACCTTTTCTGACCCCCACAGGCATCAGGGACATATGTAGTGCATACATATACATGCAGACAAAAATACACATAAGCATAAAATAACAAAAGAAATAAAATCTACTAAATATGTAAATAGTAACCGACAAGCAAACAAACAAATAAATAAATGTTCACCTGCCTGGCACAGGTCTAATTGTCCAGTTTCTGAAAGCTCAGGATCAGAAACCGGCTATCTTTCCCAGGGTTGATCTGTCTTTATTCTCTAGCTAGGGTGTTTATTCAGCATTTTAGGAGGAGAAAGCCAGATGTTGTATCTGGGTCAATGGGTTGAGAGAGGACTCTGATGGGACAGATAGGAGGTAGGAAGACCCCCAACTCATCATCATAGCTGTACATAATATAGTCTGAGCCAGAGAAGCAGGCAAGCTCTGCTTTGGCCAATCAGAGGAGGTCAGCAGACAGGAAGGGCACTCAGCCGAGGTGACCTTACAGTGCTTGTGTATATGGAGTGAAGGAGCCAGCCTGGTCCAAACCAAGGGAAACACAGAGGGGGAGTGACAATAGGAGACATGAGGTGCTCTATAAGGAGTGGCATGGTACTGGGGAGGGAGGCCATTCTGTTGTACAGGGTGGGAGCAGGCAGAGAGCAGAGTGGCAGGGCAGCCATGCCTGGCAGTGTAATGGGGGTGGGGAGATGGGTAAAGTGGTTACACCCAGACTTTGCTGTGAATGTAGTGCTGAGAAGATTTCCTGTTGGGCATGGGATAAAGGAGACACCTATGGTCTTCACCCAGTGCTCAGTCCAAAGGCATAGAGTACATTTATGTGTGTGTGTGTGTGTGTGTGTGTG
>JADRCD010213363.1:27754-50283 GCA_019843815.1 Montemys delectorum
TAGAGAGTCCCAGGCTGGCCTGAGATTCCCATCAGTTACAGATACGTGCTGCCATACCTAGCATTAGCATCCATGGAGCTGGGTGATGGGTATATATGCCCCATCTGAGCTGGGTTTTCATAACTCATGTGACCTTGAGATTCAGAGAAGAAATCCTCAATCCTTGTTCCAGTTATAAATCCCAGTCATAAAACTGGGATGGAGAGATGGTTCAGTGATTAAGAGCACTTGCTGAGTTCAAATCCCAGCAACCACATGGTGGCTCACAACCATCCCTAATGACATCTGACGCCCTCTTCTGGTGCGTCTGAAGACAGCTACAATGTACTTATGTATAATAATAAATAAATTTTTTTTTTTTTGGCTTTTGGAGGCAGGGTTTCTCTGTATAGCCCTGGCTGTCCTAGAACTCACTCTATAGACCAGGCTAGCCTCGAACTCAGAAATCTGCCTACCTCTGCCTCCCAAGTGCTGGGATTAAAGGCATGAGCCACCACCACCTGGCTAATAAATAAATCTTAAAGAACAAACAAAACAAAACTGGAATGCCTGCCGGGCGGTGGTGGCACACGCCTTTAATCCCAGCACTTGGGAGGCAAAGGTAGGCGGATTTCTGAGTTTGAGGCTAGCCTGGTCTATAGAGTGAGTTCTAGGACAGCCAGGGCTACACAGAGAAAAAGAAAAAAAAAAAAAACTGGAATGCCGCCCCCTTTAAACTCAATCCTCCGACCTGTGAGATGGCCTTTGCTGTGCCAGCTCTATGACCTGCGTTCATCCTTGGGCCCCACATAACAGAAGGAGAGAGCAGACTTCAAAAAGTTGTTCTCTGATCTCTACCCACTACACTCTGGCATGTGTGCACTTCCACTCATACACAAGACAATTAAAATTCAAAGTGAAACACACACACCACTCATGATGTCCCGTGACTTTAATGCCAATGCTCAGGAGGCAGAGGCAGATGGATCTCTGTTATCAGCCTGGTCTACATGGGGACTTCCAGGATAGCCAGAGCCACAAAACAAAAGAAACAAACAAACCTCAAAATGAAAAACAAAACAAAGCAAAAAAATTATACACAAACCACAACTAATTCTCCCTTGCCTTTGTCCTTGGTCATAACACTCTACTTCCTGTCTATGAAATTTCACTGCCTTGGAGACCTCGTATAAGAGGAATCATGTAGAATTTGCCCCTGTGACTGATTTAATTCTTTAAGCACAACATCCTTCAGGTTCTCCCAAGGTGCACTTCTTCTGGTGTTCAGCCTCTTGGAGGTAGTTTGCAAAGGCAGGGACTGCAGGGTGGACCCTTCTCTGCTTTGTGGATGGTGAGCGCCCCCTTGAGGCCATACACAGAATCTTGTCCCTGAATTACTTCCTGCTAAAATGATGGTTGACCGGAAAATTCCCTCTTGGTTATAGTTTAGCTTTTGTAGGTGAGTTGGCAAAGATGAACCTGAAGGAATGGCTCTAAGATAAGGAATAGAATAGAATAGAATAGAATAGAACAGAACAGAACAGAACAGAACAGAACAGAACAGAACAGAACAGGAACTTTGAAAAGGATTGAGATCTCTTCCCTGAATGTCAAGGTCACAGGGGTTATGAATACCCGGCACAGGCAGAGTATCCCAGTCACCCAGAGTGACTGACTCAACAGAACTTGGAGACAAATCAAACAGATGCACAGTGGCTTTAAAGTGTATTCTCTGTAGGATTTTCTTGCAGAGGTAATTATAGTCCCATGCAGAATGTTTTGCTGTTAATTCAGATATAGCCTGAGAAAACAGGATGGCACGAGGGGCAGGAGGAAGCTTTTACTTCTTGCAAGGTAGTCAAGGGTGAGAAGATTAAAGATAGCCTTGCCAGCTGGTAATGCTGTCAAACTAGATTTGATGAAAACAGTCCACAGCTGATCAAGGTGCTTGGAGACTCATTACAGCATCTATAATAGAGCTCAGAGTGCTTGCCTGGCAGGTGGGCACTTGATCCACAGGAACGCATGGACCAGGAATTCAGCATCTGTAATAGAGCCCAGAGTGCTTGCCTGGCAAGCGGGCATTCACAGACTTGATCCACAAGAGCGCATGAACCAGGTACTCAAATGTCTGTAAGCCCCTGGAGAGGTAGAGACAGGAGATTCAGGAGTTCAAGGCCAGCCTTGGTTATGTAGCAAGTTTGAGACCATCTTGGACTGCACAGGCTGTATCCAGTTGCACTTTTATTTTTCTGCACAGATTTTTTTTTTTAAGGTCCAGGTTTATTTATTTATAGACAGGGTCTTACTCTGTAGCTTAGAGTGGCTTTGAACTCTGGTCTTAGCCTCCCCAGTTCCAGGATTACAGGAGTGAACCATCCATCACCTATGGCTTTCTCAGATTTATTAACTAAATCCAGGGACTTTTACGATTTGCTTGTTTTACTTTTGTTTTGTTATGTTCTGTTTTGCCTGATAGGTTGGGATTTGAGGCTAGTCTGTCTAGCTTCAGAGGAAAAGAAAAGTCAACATTAATACAACATCGCCACCTTGTGACTAACATGTTTTCTGAACATGAGAGGTCTTAACCTCAGTCATTCACTGATGGAGTTTGCAGTGTTGACTCCAAACCTCCTGAGCTTTGCTGGTTGTTAGTCTTGATCGTTAAATATGTACTATATGTAAACACACACACACACGACGTCTTGGGCACTGTGCATGTCCCCATTTCCTTCTTCTTACTTTCTTTGTAAACTTTCAACATGTTAAAAGCCTATGAAGAGCTATGCCTTAGCAGGCAAGATCACTGACTGTGGATCCAAAGGTCCCCGGTTCAAGCCCCAGCTACTGCTTGATGGCTTACAGCCATCTGAACCAGGGGCCGGTGAGATGGCTAAGTGGTTAAGAGCACTGACTGTTCTTCCGAAGGTCCTGAGTTCGAATCCCAGCAACCACATGGTGGCTCACAGACCATCCACAATGAGATCTGACGCCCTTTCTGGTGTGTCTGAAGACAGTTACAGTGTACTTATATAATAAAAAAATAAATAAATCTTAAAAAAAAAAAGAAGAGCTTTCATCTTTCTACCTGAAATCTATATTTTAAAAACTAGGGAGCTGGCTATCTTTCACAACACTAGAAGGTTCTGTGCAAGGTGTCAAAGGAGAAAAGCAATCAACAGTCCTGCCCAGATGTGACATCTATGAACCACAACCATGAACAGCCTGGCAAGGCATTCCTAAAGGTGCAGTACTGACACTCACATCTAGGCAGTTAACAGCCTGCTCAGAGGAGGAAACTCTTGCCGGGTATCACTACCTGGAGTTAGTGATGTCATGGATCTTAGAGGAGAGCCTAGGCCTGCCATTTTGCCAGAACAACATACTACCTAACTGTATTTTAAATAATTGTTCTTTTCTTTTTTGTTTTTGTTTTTTTTTGTTGTTGTTTTGTTGTTTTTTGTTTTTTGTTTTTTGTTTTTTTTTGAGACAGGGTTTCTCTGTGTTGCCCTGGCTGTCCTGGAACTCACTCTGGTAGACCAGGCTGGCCTCAAACTCAGAAATCCGCCTGCTTCTGCCTCCCAAGTGTTGGGATTAAAGGCGTGCACCACCACCACCTGGCAGTTGTTCTTTTTTTTTTTTTAAAGATTTATTTATTTATTTATTTATTTATTTATTTATTTATGTGTATGAGTACACTGTAGTTGTACTCGTGGCTGTGAGCCATCATGTAGCTGCTGGGAATTGAACTCAGGACCTCTGCTTGTTCTGGCCCTGCTCGTTCCGGCTTAATACGTTGTAGCTGTATTCAGACACACCAGAAGAGGGCGTCAGATCTCATCACGGATGGTTGTGAGCCACCATGTGGTTGCTGGGATCCGAACTCAGGACCTTCAGTAGAGCAGCCAGTGCTCTTACCGGCTGAGCCATCTCGCTAGCCCTTTTTTTTTTAATTGTTTTTTTTTTTTAAAGAAAGATTTATGTATTCATTATATGTAAGTACACTGTAGCTGTCTTCAGACAGACCAGAAGAGGGTGTCAGATATCATTACAGATGGTCTGTGGGCCACCATGTGGTTGCTGGGATTGTGAACTCAGGACCTCTGGAAGTGCTCTTAACCACCGAGTCATCTCTCCAGCCCTAAATACTTGTTCTTATACCCATAGACAAGTGGAGCTTTCACCCCTCCTCAGAGAAGCTGCTGTTGGCACTGGATAGAGACCATCACAGAAAGCCACAACTGGTTAAAATACAGAGAAACAACGGGGGGTGGGGTGCAGATACAGCTGTAGATACAACAGCTGTATCTACAAAACAACTCCTGCACCTAGGCTCAGGGAAGATTGTAGAAGACTGACCGTAAAAACTGCTGTGAGGTTGTGTCTCCTGGAAATGACAGGGAATCTGCATCCATGATGCCTAATCATGATAATGAAACAAGGCCTGAGCTACGACAATAGCAACAGACAGATGTGCAAACAGACAATAGCAATAGACAGGCCTGCAAAGGGACAATAGCAATAGACATGCAAACGGACAATAGCAATAGACATACAAAAGGGGAAGGGACTCATCTCAGGGCCCTATTTCTAGACAAAGAACTACAGGCAACTAAGGACTGTTGAGAGAAGGACAATTAGTCTCTCCCAGGAATCAGCCCCTGAATTGTCATCCCTGAAATCTACGCATGCAAGCAACACTAAACAAATTCATTGGGTTGTATTTATGCATCACACACACACACACACACACACACACACACAATCAGAAAAGGAGGCCATGAATCTAAGAAGGAATAAGTGGAGGCATAGAAGGAGCTGAAGGGAGAGGACACAGGAGGGTGAAATGATGTAATTACCTTTTAATTAAAAAACCCATTAGGAGCTGTTGGAATTTTGTAACACTGGTCATTTCGAGTGCTCATAAACTTAATGTGTTTATCATCCGTGTCCCAAACAAACAAAAACTGAAAGCCCAAATTTGGTTGTTTCTTAAAAAATTCAGTTCTTTTGGCAGGCAGCCTGCATCCCTGCCAGCCTTCAGAAGAAAAAGCCAGTGCCCAGTTTGCATGAAGTAAGCACTGCCCTCTAATGGGTACATGCGACACTACAGCCTATGAGGAAGCCTTTGGGAGCTACTGAATGCTTCCATGGTGGTCTGTTTATTTATGTATTTATGTATGTATTTATTTATTTACTTATATAATATGTTTATGTATGTTTGTGTGTGTGTATGGGTATGGATATGCGTGTGCCTTTGGAGGTCAGATGACAAGCTGCAGAGTCAGCTCTCTCTGCCTCCATCAAGGACGGCCCAGGGATTGAATTCAGGTCATTGGGCTTTGGTAGCAAGCACCTTTAGCAGCTGAGCCATCTCATTGGCTCTCGGGACTCTGAAATTTCCCCTTACAGCTTCTGATCCACCTTCCACACTGCAGGAGTGCACACTATCTTCAGTGCTTTGCTGGATCAGACTTCCTCTGAAGCCCAGAACTAGCTACACATGTTCTAAAGTCAGGAGTCTTGATTTCCTGTATCCCTTTCACAAAGTATCCAGGGCCACCCACTCTCCAGGGTTCCTGTAGCCTAGTTGTTGTTCTGTAGAGCTATGGCTGGAACCTAGGGCTTTGTGAACCCTGGGCAAGTATTCTACCAACTGAGCTACATTCCAGCTTCTAGCAACTGTCCTTTATTGTGACCTGCAAGGACAATATGTCCTTGCTTTTCTATCTCTGCACCAAGTTACTTGTTGTTAAAAATAACATATATAGGCATTTATGCAAAGTGCTTTTGTGGAGAGCTGAGGAAGCCCTGAGTGTGTGGAGCACTGAGTGAATGTGTACGGTTGCCATGAGCACGGCTGTGGCCGTGAGGGCTTTTGAGTGGGGGTGTT
Organism: Montemys delectorum; assembly: GCA_019843815.1. Classification (NCBI taxonomy): domain Eukaryota; kingdom Metazoa; phylum Chordata; class Mammalia; order Rodentia; family Muridae; genus Montemys; species Montemys delectorum. Next base: position 33,627 of record JADRCD010213363.1, read on the forward strand.
GATAGTGTGTGCAGAAAATGTACCCTCTTCCCCACCTCCAATATTTATCGCCTGAAGACTGCTCCCCTACAGAGACTTCCTTCACTGAGATTAGCTAGATCTGTCCATTTGATCCCCTTTATACCATAACCCCACCTCTTTGTTTATCTGTGTGTTATAACCCTGCCTCCTTATTGTTGTATGCAATGACCTCACTGCTGTTCACTTCTATACAACAAACATGCTGAGCTTTAGGGCCCTTTGTCAGAAAGCCCAGTTCACCTGCCTGATCCCAGTGTGGCTGTGCCTTTGTGTCTGTCTTTTCTTCATTCACTCGACGCTCCCAGTCTGGACAGTCCCTGAAAGCTGTGCAAGGATGTGCCACGCTCCAGCAATGAACATCGAGAGGGTATTATTTTTCTACCAAGTATGAAGGAAGATTCAGAGAGCAAGAAGGGGAAACACACAGTTCTACTCATGATCTACCCAAAGATCTACCCCTCCCTGCCAAGAATGCCTCCTACCCCACACCCCACTCCCGCCCTGACCCCTGGCACTAAGGAAAAGGTTCGCTATGTAACCCTGACTGCCCTGGAAGTCACAGAGATCCACCTGCCTCTGTTGACATTAAAGATGTGCATCCTTTATCATTTATATGGTAATTTAAAGCTTAAGGAGAGACTGTTGCCAGGGAGACAGAAGGTAGGCTCCAAAGTTGTTATAAGGGAGGAGTCCATCCTCAAGAGTCTCCAAGGCTGTAAATCCCTATAACATAATCGCTTTAAGAATTGAGATCCTAAAATCATTAAGGAACCAGACCAGGGACCAGAGGCCCCAAATATTTTCTGGTATTTCTGGTCTCTAGCCAGGACTGGACCAAGGAACATTTCCAGCTTCTGGCCCAGGACACAAAATCGAGGTATCCATCCCTAAACTGCTTGCTCTTTCTATCTCCTGTCCTCATCAGTAGGGCCTCTCAATAGAGCTTCCTTTAAAAAGTCTGAAACCACCAGCATTGCCAAGGACAAGGAGCACAGAAGACTCTGCTGATGTGAGTTACAAGTTAGCATAACTACCTTGGAGAGATGCTGGCAATGTGTAACAGGTGAAGCAGTTTCCTGGATTCGTTCCTTGGAGAAACCTGCACACATGGGTAGCAAGGGTGTATTTACAAGAGGAGCAGTACTGCAGGGTAGAAACAACACAGATGTCTGTCATCAGCAGAAAGTAGAATTAAGATGCTTCGTAGGCCTGATCATTGTGAGAGGTGAATGAAGCAATCCTGTTCTCAGGGAAGGAGGATGTATCTAGAAACTTCCTGTTTAAGGGCAAGAAACATGACACAATATAGTTAACACAGTGTTAATCCTTTTTGATAATGTTCGAAACCAGCCACAATTAAAATGTATAGAATGCAAAAGCAATTTAAAGAGAGTATATCAAAGCCGGGCAGTGGTGGCTCATGCCTTTAATCCCAGCACTTGGGAGGCAGAGGCAGGCGGATTTCTGAGTTTGAGGCCAGCCTGGTCTACAAAGTGAGTTCCAGAACAGCCAAGGCTACACAGAGAAACCCTGTCTCGAAAAAAAACCACACATACAAAAAAAGTATATCAATAGATAAAAGAATAAGAAACAAAAAAAAAAAAACAACAAAAAAAACAGGGCTGGAGAGATGGCTCAGTGGTTGAGAGCACTGACTACTCTTCTGAAGGTCCTGAGTTCAATTCCCAGCAACCACATGGTGGCTCACAACCATCTGTAATGAAATCTAGTGCCCTCTTCTGGTGTGTCTGAAGACAGCGACAGTGTACTTGCATATATAAAATAAATACATCTTTAAAAAAAGAAACAAAAACCCAAAACAAACAAAATCAGGATAAATCTGGGCTTGGTGGCTTCTGTCTGTCTGTAATATCAGTACTATGCATTAGGGTATTGAGCAACAGTTCTCAACCTGTGAGTTGCGACTCCTTTGGCAAACCTCTATCTCCAAAAATATTTACATTACAATTGATAACAGAACTGGTAGCAGAACTAAAGTTATGAAGTAGCAACAAAAATAACTTTAAGGAATATGAGTTGGGGTCTGGATATCACTGTACAAACCACTCAGTCACCAATCTCAGTCAAATAGGGATGGTTTATTGAACGCCATGCCCCAAGACTGATTGATGGGGGACGCAGACCAGACTTGCAGTCTGTGGCATTGAGTTAATATCCTATAGGGCTTTTAGGCCTAAAATCCACAAATATCTGTGCCAAGTAATTCTACCAGTCAGGATTTAGGGATAGATGATTTCCTTAGAAGCATGTCTTTGTTGTACCTGCCCCATTGTTGTATCCCGTTCCCATTGGCTGGGGTAATCAACTGTGGCAGGAGACTTGCCTTGCCTAACATTCATATCATAACTTGCCAACCAGGATGTCAGTTACCCACGAACATATCTCTTTCTGCCAAACAGGATGTCAGTTCCCAAGGAGGTCTTTGGGACTTAAACTTTCCTTGACCCCTACTTAAAATGGAAGTTACTCTCTATAGCTTCTTATATCAGTGCAGGTATCTCTCTTACATTTCGGGTCTATCCCAAGGACAGCTTATAAAGGCAAGAGACCATAAAAGCTCATACATAGGTGCAGGAAGTGCTGCTGGGTGGTTGGTTCAGGTCCAGGCTTATTGTGGCTAACTACACAAAGCAGTTCTGACTTCTATTGTGATTGGTTTCCAAGAACACCAAAGCACACAACACCCTAGTAGCAGCAATAACAATATATGAGAAAGTTCCCTTATGACATTAGTAGCAGCACAAAATGGCAGGCTAGCCAGGTAACAGTTACCTAGGCCTTAACAATGAGGAACTGTATTAAAGAGTTGCAGTATTAGGAAGGTTGAGAACCATTGCTATAGCCCCTATAGCTTTATCTCCCCGAAGTCAGGTCATGTCTTGCTGCAGCTCTCTGTGAAAGGAGTTGATAAGCAGGCCTATATAGTAGGCTTAGTTTCCCTCCCCTTTGCTGCAAGTCCAGCCCAGCCCAGTCCAGCTTCTCTCAGGTCCAAGACAACATAGAACTCTAACATCACTACCTAGTTCTTTCCTGTGGGCTAGGTACACATGGTGTGAAACTCCCTTGCCTCCCTACTCCAGAAACCTATGAGGACCACTCCCCCTACCTGCTTCCTAACCCTCCCTCCCCCAAGCCCCCACAAACAATGAGGTCTGTGATGCTCTCTCCTAAAGTGCACGCTTTCAGATTTGAAGGCTCATCTGCCGTGCTGTCTGTGTTATGAGGTAACCCTCTTAATATTCTGGGGTGTGTCTCTCCCTTCAGGGTCCCCGTTACACTTTCTCTCCTAATGAAGCCAGCCTGTCTCCCTCCAGGGCTCTGTCTATCATTGCTATGGCCAGGATGCTGTGTGTGGGTGAGTAGCTGTCTTTAGACACACCAGAAGAGGGCATCAGATCTCATTATGGTTGTGAGCCACTATGTGGTTGCTGGGATTTGAACTCAGGACCTTTGGAAAAGCAGTCAGTGCTCTTACCCGCTGAACCATCTCACCAGCCCTGTGCTACTATTTTAAACCATGTCTAATTAATTAATATAGAGCATAGGTAACATGGATATGGGAAGAGAATCAGAAAGAATAAATTCTGTGTGCTCATATCTCATCCTGTTCTCCTGACCTGGAAGCTGGGCACTGCCCCTGCCCCCAGCCCCCACATCAAAGCATTCATCACCCATTACTAGGGCTGGGTCTGTATCCCACAGTGAAGTAGATTGAGGAGGCTAGATCTCAGGTTGGGGTCCACGGGCAGAGCCCTCACCTTGGAGGCTTATGGTAAAGAGGGTAATGGGATTCTCTACAGCATGTTTCCTGTTGTGGCTGTCAGATGGGAAGCTGGCCTGGATCGATGGAGGGTCTGACCCAGGACAGCAAATCTCATTTCCTGCTGTAACTACAGAAAGGGAGTTCTTCCCCAGGGGACTGGGGTCAGGCATTCTGGATGGAGGGTGAGGCTGCCCTCCTGTGTTTACCCTGAAGACAGACGAGGGGTAAACTGTACTCAGGGTTACAGGAGGTTAGGCTCTGTCTTTAAGGTATTTGTCATAAGACTGGAAAGACAAAAGTGACTCTTGAGCCGGAGGAGAACTTACCACTTAAATTTTGTGACTTTAATCACCATTGTCTTATCAGGGGGAAGCTTTGCCGATGTTATGCTAGAAAGACATTCAGGAATCTATACAAAAAAAAATTAGACACGGCACCTGAAAAGATCGTTTAGACAAAACCAAATTCAAACAGTAGTGTTCACTTGAAATCACAAATGGGATCACCGCCACAGACACACTGTTCCTTACATAACTGATTGGCTTGAAAACAACTGGGCAGAGACAGATACATAGAAACAGTAGCTTCTGGCAGGAGTGCAAGAGGTCAGTTGTTAATTCCCAATTATAGCAACACAACATAAACTTTTTTTTTTCCAAGCCCCCAGACACAGACTCCCTATGTAGCCCAGGCTGGCCTGGAACAGAGATTTGCCTGCCTCTGCCTTTGGAGTTCTGGGAATAAGGGTACACACCAGGTCCAGTCTAGCACAACCTTTTTGAGGAACAATTTGACAACATTCATTTAAAAAAATACATTCATGGGGCTGGAGAGATGGTTCAGTGGGTATGAGCACCGACTGCTCTTACAAAGATCCTGAGTTCAAATCCCAGCGACCACATGGTGGCTCACAACCACACGTAATGAGATCTGACACCCTCCTCTGGTGCGTCTGAAGACAGTTACAGTGTGCTTACTTATAATAAATAAATCTTTGGGCTGGAGCTAGCTGAGGTACTAAAAGTCATTTCCCAACAACCAGATGAAGGCTCACAACCATCTGTACAGCTACAGTGTGTACTCATACACATAAAATAAATAAATAAATCTTTAAAAAAAAATACACTCATGGTGATGTTCATGCCTGGAGGCAGAGGCAGCCAGATAGTCATGAGTTTGAGGCTAGTCTGGTCTGCATAGAGAGTTCAGGCTAGCCAGAGCTACATAGTGAGATCCTGTGGCAACAATAAAAATTAAGATTAAAAAAAAAAAAAGGGGTCTGCAGTGATGGCTTAGTAGTTAAAATCATTTCCACCATTCCCAGCCATCTGCCCAGCCCATACATTGAAGTTGAGTCACATGAATATGGTACTTATTTAAAACAAAATGTCAAAAAGAAACTTCAAGGTAAGTTCAATAAGACATTATCATAACTCAGAAGGGAAAATATCCAAACGCCTATTTGACTTGAATATCTATTTTAATTTCCTTTTCTGTTGCTGTGATGGAAACACCCTGACAAAAAGCAACTTGAGAGAAAGGGTTAATTCGGCTAACACTTCTAGTATCTACTCTATCATTAGAGAGGTCAAGGACCTTGAAGCAGCTGCTCTCATCAGGGGTCTGCAGGCTGGCCAGGCTCTTATCCACTGAGCCATCTCCACAGACCAGGGGGGTTTCCCCTTTCTTTCTTTTAAAAAAAAAATTTTTTTTTTAAAAAAAGATTTGTTTACTTTATATATGTGAGTATACTATCGCTCTCTTCAGATACAGCAGGCACATCCTATTACAGATGGTTCTGAGCCACCATGTGGTTGCTCAACTCACAATGACCCACCTGCCTCCTGAGTGCTGAGATTAAGGGTATACCACTACACCTACCTATGGGTTTCTTTTTTTTTAATACACATTTAAAAATTTGTAAGGGTCCTTTAGCACACCATTCCTGACATTTGTTGTGTTCTGGATCCAGCATAGAGAGATAAGAGCAGGACGAAGACACTGCGCCTTCGAGGGCAGAACTGAGACTTGTGGGGGGCCGAAAGGGATTTATAGCTGGTGCCCATACAATAGAATAGGTCTGAGCCACAGGGTAGGTGATGTATCCTGGAAAGTCCAGGAAGACTTGAAAGACTTCCCCTCCAAGTTCTGTGAGGAAGAGAAGGGAGTGTTGTCGTAACTCAGGTAGGGGTGACCAGGAGCTGGCACGGTATGGAGACCGGCTTGGATCACTGTTTCATTGTTTCATTGTTTCACTGACCCAAGTCCTGTAATTAGCAGGATGTGGGTGAGAGAGTGAGGGAGAGGGAGTTCATTCCACATGGTTGGATTTGGGGCGTAAGTTTGGAATTACTTAAAGAGCAGCAGAAATGTTAGTCAGTATTGGGATTCATGGACTGTAGGACGGGGTCCCGACCCCGCAGAAAGACATACAATCTGGTCGATGGGGAAAATGACATTAACTCCCCTCTGTCGTTGGTCTGAGCCAGCATTTTCATTTCCCTGACACACGTTGTTTTGCTGAAAACCACTTCATCTCTCCCCTGCAACATGTGTCAAAGAATGTGTTAGAGAACACCACCAAATAAGTGCCTTTGCTACCCAAGGGTGCTATGAGGCCCCTGTCTTTCTTTTCTTTTCTTTTTCCTTTTATTTCTTTCCTTTTTTCTTTTTTTCTTTTTGTTTTTTCGAGACAAGGTTTCTCTGTGTAGCCCTGGCTGTCCTGGATCTCACTCTGTAGACCAGGCTGGCCTCGAACTCAGAAATCCACCTACCTCTGCCTCCCAAGTGCTGGGATTAAAGGTGTGCACCACCATTGCCCAGCTTTCTTTTTTCTTTTGAGACAGGATCTTACAGAGCAACCCTGGAGCTGCTTGAATGTGTGTGTGTGTATATATACATATATATATATGTATATATACACACACACACACACACACACACACACACACACACACATTGGTCTTGAATGCAGAGATCAACCTGCCTCTACCTCTGAGTGCTGGGATTAAAGGAGTGGCCCACTAGCCTTGGCTTGGCAATGTATGCCTTGAATCTTAGCATTTAGAGGCAGACATAGATAGGTCTCCATGAATTCTAGGCTAGTCTGGTGTACAGGGCAGACAGGACTATGTAGAGAGACCCTGTTTCAAAAACAAACAAACAAACAAACAAGCAAACAAACATGTCTGCCACCACACTGAGCTGCTCTCACCTCTTAGTTACTTAACTTTTTAAAAATATTTATTTATGTACTTTTTTGTTGTATGGGTACTCTATCTGTGTGTATACCTGCATACCAGAAGAGGGCATCAGACCCCTTTATAGATAATTGTGAGCCACAATATGGGTATTAGGAATTGAACTTAGGACCTCTGGAAGAGCAGCCAGTGCTCTTAAGTGCTAAGCCATCTCTCCTTAAGTATTTGTTTTTGTTTTTGCTTTTTTTAAAAATTATTTTATGTGTATAGGTGTTTTGCCTGAATTTATGTTTGTGCACCACGAGTCTTTGGAGGCCAGAGGAGGGCATTAGATCCCCAAGAATTGGGGTTACAGTTGGTTGTTATCCACTTTGTGGGCGCCAGCAATTGAGCCTAGGTCCTCTGGAAGAACACAAGTTGTAATCGCAGCACTCAGGAGGCAGAGTTATCCTTGGCTGTAGTGAAATCAAGACCAGTCCCAAAATCAACAAACAAAAATATTTGGTCAACAGACATGTGGTTTAACTGTGAGCGCTTTGTAAGTCAGACAGGTAGAAGGCCTATCAGGACTGGACTGACAAGAGTCTGGAGCTGCGGTGTTTCAGCGAAAGGAGCCTCTCAGACAGACCATGTCTGCGTTTGTCCTGCCTTGTAGGTAAAAGGTGGAAGTCTTGGGTCCTTAGATGTGTTTGACAGGTCAGAAGATGGAGTGGGCTGTGAAGGAGTACAGTTCTCTCTACTGTAGACTGCCTTCTGTTGGTCCACTCACACGGAGCATCCCCCAGACTTTGGTTACCGTCCTTCCCCAGTCCGAGTCTGCCATCCTACCGCGCATGTGCTGCTTAGTGGGTAGCAGAATGATAGATGAGTTTCTAGTGTCTGGGACTCTTTGTTCCCTGGTTGTTTTCGGTTTCTGTAGCTGCCTTGGCTGTCTTTTCCTTTAGAAATCTGTGTCCTGGTTGTAGAGCTGGCTTGGGGCGAGCTGTCCATCTGGGTTTGTTTGATTGTAAAGCGCTGCCTTGTATTAAAAATTACTGTGGTCCATGCTCAAGAGCAGACCCAAGGGTGCTGTTTCCTAGCCCAGAGATTACAAGAAGCTGCTGGGGCTTACACTAGCACAGGAGGCAGGCGATCTGGGGAGTCATCTGGTGTTCTAAGATACTCTATTTGTCCTCAAGCTCTGACAAGTCAGGCCAGGAGCATCCGTGGGCTGCCAATCTTTTTTGCACACTGCGGATAACTTGCAGAGATCTTAGTCTGAAGCTGTAATTTAGATAATACATGTTTTTGGTGGCTATGGATACTCACAAATAATGCTTGCAATACTCCAAGTTTGTGCCTAGGTACATTGTTGGTCTACAACCTGGCATCGTTAGGAAAGGTGATTCTACCTTAATGAAAGTAATTCTGTCCAATATAATAATAATTTTTAGGGTAAATCTTTCTACTACTAATATTACCCATACATAAACACACATACACCACCACCACACACATATATTCCATACACAACACACATACCATACACACATCATACACACATACATCACACACCCACACCCACATCCATACTTCTACCACACACATATCATACACACACACACATCACACACCCACACTCACATCCATACCTTCACCACACCACACACATATCATACACACACACACATACACACACACATACACACACATACCATACATACCATATATACACATATATCACCTACAGCATACACATACATCATACACACATACATCACACACCCACACACACATCCATACCTCCACAACACCGCACACATATCACACACACAAACGCACACACCACACATACCATACACACACACTACCTACAGCATACACATACATCATACATACATACACCACACACCCACATACACATCCATACCTCCACCACACCACACATATATCACACATACACACACCATACACACTATACACACCATACTTAACAACTTAAAAAAACCCCTAGAGTTATTAAATACTAATTTTGGTCCAGCCCTTTATAAACATCACTGCATTTGACCCCCAGCAACCTTGAAATTGGAATTATCATTGGAGTTTAGCTGGTAAGAAAAAGAACTCAGCCACGTCACTGTGGTTGGGTACCAGAAAGAGGGGCTAAATCTAATTTTTCTGACTCCTAGGCTTTGGACTTTATTTGCATGCTGTGATGCCTCCGATGTTTTCTGACTTAAAGATTTTCAAGTATGCATTAAACCTCTTACACAGTTAGTGGCTTGCTTATGGATCTCCGGGATGGCACAGTGCAGCAGCACTGCCTTGGGGGCTCTGTAGGTCAATGCTCACTGCTCAAGCAGGAGGACCTAAGTTTGGAGCCCCAGTGTACAGGTAAAGTCTGCAAATATTAGTAACTCAAGTCCTGCTGGGAAGGGCAAAGAAAGGAAGGTCCTGGAGCTTCCTCACCACACAGACCAGCCAATTAGTGAGTACTAGGTTCAGTGAGAAAGCCTGTCACAAAGAATAAGGTGGAAAAAATAGAGAAAGAAATCATGAACCTCTGGCTTCCATATGTGAGCATACAGGCACATAGCACAGACAGATACACACACACACACACACACACACACACACACACACACACACACGCAGCATCGACACTGATTTTTTTCCAAGTCTGAAAGGAGGCAGCTTCAACTCTAACAGAAGCAGATTTAAAACCACTGGAAGTAGGGGGTTGGGGATTTAGCTCAGTGGTAGAGCACTTACCTAGCAAGTGCAAGGCCCTGGGTTTGGTTCTCAGCTCTGGAAAAAGAAACCACTGGAAGCAGGTGACTTTTCACGACTTGATAATGAATGTCTGAAATGGACAAGTCCGTGAGCTGCAAGAGGGTAGTCACAGAAATGTACTTGCTTAAAACACAGTAATAGAGGGCTGGAGAGACGGCTTAGTGGTTAAGAACACTTGTTGCTTTTGGAGAGGATTGGGTTTGGTTCCCAGCATTCACAGGGTGGCTCGCAATCATCTCTAACGACAGTTCCAAAAGATCTGATGACTTCCTCTGACTTCAATAAGCACCAAGCATGCACATGATACACATATACATATCTGCAGGCAAAATACTCATACATATTGTACTTGCTGGTTTTGTGTGTCAACTTGACACAAGCTGGAGTTATCACAGAGAAAGGAGCTTCAGGTGAGGAAATGCCTCCTTGAGATCCAGCTGTAAGGCATTTTCTCAATTAATGATCAAGGACAGGAGGGTCCATTGTGGGTGGTGCCATCCCTGGGCTGGTAGTCTTAGGTTCTATAAGAAAGCAAGCTGAGCAAGCCTGTGGAAGCAAGCCAGTAAGGAACATCCCTCCATGGCCTCTGCATCAGCTCCTGCTTCCTGACCTGCTTGAGTTCCAGTCCTGACTTCCCTTGGTGATGAACAGCAGTGTAGAAGTGTAAGCTGAATAAACCCTTTCCTCTCCAACTTGCTTCTTGGTCATGATGTTTGTGCAGGAATAGAAACCCTGACTAAGACACATATAAACTAGGTAAAGATTTTTAAAAAGTTAAAAAAAAATGGATTCCTAAAGACACACTTAAGATACTAGGAAGCATTTTTCGTGTGTGTGTGTTGGGGGGTGTGCACTCACAGGTGCATGCAGAAGTCAAAGGAGGGCTTTGGGGGGGTCTTCTATTGTTCTTCATCCTAATTCTGTTTATTTATGTGTTTATGTACTTATTTATTTAATGTATATGAATACACTGTCGCTGTCTTCAAATGTACCAGAAGAGGGCATTGGATCCCATTATACATGGTTGTGAGCCACCATGTGGTTGGTGGGATTTGAACTCAGGACCTCTGATTAGAGCAGCCAGTGCTCTTAACTGCTGAGCCCTCATCTTAATTCTTGGTACGGTGTTTCTTATCTTTCAGATAGGTTGGTTGGCCAGTGAGTTCCAGGATCTACTCCCCAAAGTGTTAGGGTTATGAGCATGTGTGTCCATGCACAGCTTTTATTTGGGTGCTAGAGATTTGAACTCAGGTCCTCTTTGGTTCACAGCAAGCAGTCTTATCTACCGATTCATCTTCTAACCCCTAATATTTCTAACTTGGACTATGCTGTCTATAGAGAGCCACAATCTTCCAAAACAGGATCCCAAATATGGGAATGTGTTCATTTTAAAGCAAATCTCACAGGCATTTGTTGACTTCTTTCTTGCCACACACCATCCCAGCAGCTCAGTGTTGGAGAGATGAAGGGCATGCTCCGCTCTCTGGAAGCCCCTTACCTGGAGTCCTGCTGTAGCTGGTGAATGCCCTATTGTTCGGGAATTCAATGTTGCTGACATCATTTGTGGGGCAGAGTGAATGTCATCCTGACATATATTATTTTTAATGATATCCTGATTAATAGTCACACTTGAGGCTATTTTAAAAATGGAAGCAGTCGCCGTGAAATGTGATAGGAATTACCCCAAAATAGACGTTTTATCCTCTGTGAATAATTTAGACCCCAGCGCTGCAAAGCAGCAGGAGTGAACTGTGAAAAAGCCATGGGAACTGTTGGAAAGGAGAGCTGGGGTGTGGTTCTCTGAAACCTGGGGATGTCTGCTGCCCCACAGGTAGCTAGACCTCAGCAACAGAAAGCTGAACCTACCATCTGAATGGCTTTTTTGCTCTTCATTTCTATGAGTTTGGACCAGGTGGAGCTTACGGGACTCTGCTGTTAGTAACTAGAAAGTGATTTTGACTAGGGTCAGGGGGAACTGGGATGGGCTGTAACATAAAAGGGAAGAAGAGGGGAATGGCAAGACAGCTCTGAAGGTAAACAAAGGTGCTTGCCAATCCATGAGAGAACCGACTACACAAGTTGTTCTCTGACCTCACAGGTTTGTCACATGGCATGCATGCGCGTGTACACATACAGGTGTGTGCACAACAATAAACACATAGCCTTTGACTGTTTGTTTGTTTTGAGACAGGGTCTATCTATGTCCCCTGGCTGGCCTGGAATTTGCTACATTGACCATCTCAAAGTGATTACAAACACATCCAATTTACAACTTTTTTTTTTTTTTTTTTTTTTTTTTTAAAGATAGTAGGGTTGCCAAGATGGTTCAGCAGGTGTTTGTCACCAAGCCTGATGACTCCAGTTTTATTCCATATGGTAGAAGGAGGAAGCTAACACCTGAATATTGCTCTCTGACCTCCAAACATACACACATATACTCAAAAATTAACTAACTAGTGAATTAAAGAAGTACAGATGTAAAAAGCCATTTCTGTCTCCCATCAGGTTACAAGGAACTATGAGAAACACCACCATATGCCAACCCCTTGATTTTGGACTGCTTCCATCTCTAGTACCACGAGAGAAGCAAATCTCTGTCTCTGTGTCTTTGTCTCTCTAGGAATTGAATCCAGGGGGTCATAGATGCTAAATATTCACTCTACCACTGAGCCACTAAGCCTGTATTTTTTATAAATTACCCAGCCTGTGGAATCCAATTATAGCACACTTTTGATGCTAGATGGTAACCAGAAAGTGCTTCAGACTTAGACCAAGAATAGCCTCAATTTCAGCTCTTGTACAGAGCAGACTGATGAAGTTATGCCTCCATGGCATGTGAAGGCACTCTTCCCCAGTCCAATGAGAGGCAAGGGATAGAAACAGCTTAGTGCACGCAGGGTGCATGCTGTGGCTTTGATCCTTAGCACTACAGGTACAGATGTGATAGAGTATGCTCAGAACTTGGAAAATGGAGGTAGGGAGGATCAGAAGTTCAAGGTCATGCTCCACTATGTAGTGAGTCTGAGGCCAGCCTGGGCTACATGACACCCTGTCTCAAAAAGAAGAAAGGGAAGGAAGAAGGAAGGAAGGAAGGAAAGAAGGTAAGAAGAAGGGAAAGGATGGAGAAAGAAAAGAGAAGAGAAGGGCTGGAGGGATGACTCGGCGGTTAAGAGCACTGACTGCTCTTCTGATGGTCCTGAGTTCAAATCCCAGCAACCACATGGTGGCTCACAAACATCAGTACAGCTACAGTGTACTCATATACATAATTAATAAATAAATAAATAAATAAATAAATAAATAAATAAATCTTTCAAAAAAAGAGAGAGAAGAAGAAAGGAAGGAAGGAAGGTTTGTATATTGTGGTATAGACAATGTTCACTTATAGTCTGTTTCTATTCTATATTAACACTTCTGCCCTTGTCCCTAAAGTAGTCTGAAGAGACCAAAGTATGTGGCTCATCACAGCCACAATAGACACTCACCAGTTCTGCCATATACTGCACTGTACCTTTGTGTGGCAGCTAGCCTTGCTGAATCCTGAAGTGGATTTTTTTTTCCTTTAGGTTTTCAATTTTTTGTTTGTTTATGTTGTTTTGCCAGCAGGTGTGTACGTGCATCATGTGTGTTCTTGCTGTCTGTGGCAGTCAGAAGAGGGAGTCAGATCTCCTGGAACTGGAGTTGCTAACGTGTATGAGCTGCTTTGGGGTCTGGGAATGGAACCCAGAGCCTCTATCTACAAGAACAAGTGCTCTTAACTGCTGAGCCATCTCTCTCCTCTCTTTCTCTCTGTCTCTCTCTGTCTCTGTCTCTCTCTGTCTCTGTCTTTCTCTGTCTCTGTCTCTCTCTCTCTGTCTTTCTCTCTTTCTCTCTCTGTCTCTCTTAAAAAAACAAGGCCTGTCATTCAAGATTCTTTTTTCTTTTCTTTTCTTTTTTTTGGTTTTTCGAGACAAGGTTTCTTTGTGTAACCCTGGGTGTCCTAGAACTCACTCTGTAGACCAGGCTGGCCTCGAACTCAGAAATCCGCCTGCCTCTGCCTCCCAAGTGCTGGGATTAAAGGCGTGAGCCACCACTGCTCAGCCAGACAGTGTTCTTAACCACTGAGCCATCTCTCTAGGCCCCCCTCTCTTTAGTCTCTTGAAGTGATTTTGAAAGGAGCAACTGTAATGCTAGCTCAGAGGGAACAGTAAGTGCAGTGAGCACTTCTAATCCCAGTGACATTGATTGTTCCAGCTCTGCCTTTTAAATTAAACTTACATAGGGTCTCATGTAACCCTGGAGGGTCTTGAACTCTGTAGGTTGTCAAGGATAACCTTGAACTTCTGATCCTCCTGCTTCTGCCTCCGAAGTGTCTGGATTACAGGTATGTGCCAGCACACAGGTTTGTTTTTGTCAGTTTGACACAACCTAGGGTTACCTTGGAAGAGGAAGCTCAATTGAGAAGATGCCTCCCTCAGACTGGCCTACGGGCAAGTCTCTCCTAGTTGTTTTGGTCATGGTCTTTATACCATAGCAATTGAAACTAGCTAGGATAGCCTTTTTTTGTTTTATTTTGTTTTCAAGATAGGGTTTCTGCTTCTAACAAAGCCTTGGCTGTTTTGGACTTGATTCATAGACCAGGCTGGCCTCATACTCATAGAGATCCACCTGCTTCTGCCTCCCAAGTGCTGGGATTAAAGGTGTGGCCACCACACCCAGCCTGAGACACCCTATTGGTGCTGGGGCATGAAGCCAGGGCCTTTGCCTGCTAGGCGAGCTCTCTACCAACTGAGTTACATCTTCAGCCCCAAGTCAAAGATACTTCCATTTAACTCTTTTTCCTTCTGTGGTTTCCCATTCCTGCTTTGCTGTCTGACAGCCACCCAGCCTGTTTCCCCTCCTGTTTTTTTGCTCTCACCAATGCTTTCCTTAACAACCCTTACACATTTAATTCTGTCTCGGCTCTTACTCAGTTGTGTGTAGGAAAACTGAACTTCTGAAGCCAAATGCACTTGTTTCCCAGGCATAGTCTCATCATAGGATTTTTACTCATGGTTCTCCCAAAATTCGTAAACAGCTCTCATGCACTGGCATACAACTTCACCTGCCTTTGGGGTGTATGTGTGAGAATGGGGACTCATACAAGCGGGAGAACCTGTAAGTGACTGTGCTGTGCTTCAGGGTAGATAAGTCAAAACTGGAGAGAGTGAAGAAACTGACCATCAGTGTTTGAACTCTGTAGGATGGTGCGATGGTTTGGATGTGGTATGTCTTCAAGATTCCTATGCTAGAAGTGGAGTCATCAGTATAGTTAGTGATCGTGGGACCTTCAAGATATAAAGTTCAGACAGGGTATGGTGGCTTATGCTTGTAATTACAGCACTTGGGAAGTAAAGGCAGGTGGATTGTTACAAGTTCCAGGACAGCCAGGGATATATACTGATAGCCTGTCTCAAAATTATGAAACCAAACCAAGAGGAAAAACTTCACAAAGACTGTAATTATCAGGCTATGGTGCTATCTGCTCGTGAGTGGATTTGTGCTGTCAGCCAGGTCTCCTGGGAATGGATTAGTTCTGACAAAAATGGGTTGTAATGGGGAAGACTGGCTTCTCCCTCAAACAGTTCTTCTTGACTGGCTTTAGGGTGTCGTATGCACTGAGACCGTCACCAAAGCTGGCTTCATATTCTCTAACTTCCAGAATGCCGAGCTAAGCCAACCTCTTCTCTATGATGGGGACATAAAATGTATCCGAGTGTGTCTCTTTCTCTGTGTCCTTGGACCCAAGACTTCATGTATGCTCAAGTTATCCATTGACTTCCGTATGGGTTCAGTGGTGTGGGTATGCCCAAACAAATGTGTCCTCAAGTGTTTCACTCATAGACACAAATTAAGTTATATATCTTTATAAAACTTATCATTGTGCAGTAAAAATGCCATATTAATGCCTTTAATCCCAGCACTTGGGAGGCAGAGGCAGGTGGATTTCTGAGTTCGAGGCCAGCCTGGTCTATAGAGTGAGTTCCAGGACAGCCAGGACTATACAGAGAAACTCTGTCTTGAAAAGACGAAAAAAAAAAAAGTCATATTAAAAATCATAACTAGGGGTTGAAGAGGTGAGTCAGCAGTTAGGAGCACTGGCTGCTCTTCCAGAGGACCAGAGTTCTATTCCTAGAACTTAGGTGCCTGTTTACAACAATCTGTAACTTCAATTTCAGAGGATCAAGGGCCCTCTTCTGATCTGAGCAGATACCGCGTGCACATGGTATACATAGATGTGAACACTCATGCACATAAATCTTTAACAACAAAACAAAACCTAATCAACAGCCCCCTTTCCCTAGAGAGGTTTATTTGTCACAATAGAGATGCTAAAATTAGGGCAACATTAGTTTAAGCAAAACAGGGTAGGTTCCGTCATGCCTGAGCTTATCTGTGATAAGCAAATGTTCTCGGCAGTTATCCTACAGTGAGGGCTACTTTGCCCTTGTCAAACTCATCCTGTATGGTCCTCACTTAGCGTTCGCAGAGCATCTATTAGAACTAGCATTCTGTGGGACACTGGACATGCTGGGCGAACGAGGATCAAACTCCTTAGTCCCTCCTTTAAGGTCCACCATTGCCTATGTTCAATAGCTGCTTGGCTTTAATCCTCCTGAGAACCTTTGAGACAAGGTATCACTATGTAGCCCTGGCTAGTCCAGAACTCTCTATGTAGATAAGGCTAGCCTCAAACTCAGAGATCCTTCTGCCTCTGTTTTCCAAATGCCAGTATTAAAGATGTATGCCACCATACCCAACCATCTTCCTGAATCTTACATTGGACAAAACTCAAAGCACTCAGTGGGCCAGCTTATGGAGACATCTCAGCTTTTGGCTCCCTTCCTCCTGGCCTCCTCCA
>JADRCD010213364.1:0-22850 GCA_019843815.1 Montemys delectorum
ATACACACTCACACACACACACACACACACTCACTCACACATACACATACCCACACACATACACACTCACACACACTCACACATACACACTCACACACACATACACACACTCACTCACACACACATACACACACTCACTCACACATACTCACACACACATACACACTCACACACACTCACACACACATACACACACTTACTCACATACACTCACACATACACACTCACACACACACACACTATAGTTTTTAAGTTATATTTTTCTCATTAGCAAATTAATACATAGTGTTTGTAGAAATCTTTAAATCACGCTGCATTTTTCCTCTCCTGCTGTGACATTATCATAACACAGTACAACGCGTCTGTCCTTTTTGATCACCATTAAAAAAAAAAATTAAAAGCATGTTGTGGCTGGGGAGATGGCTTAGGAGTTAAGAGCACTTGTTGCTCTTTGAAGGCCCCAGGCTTGGCTCCCAGCAGTCACAAGGTGGTTCACAATCATCTGTAACACCAATGTAGAAGATCTGATGCCCTCTTCTGGCTACTGCTCACTGGCATTAGGCATCACAGGGTGCACACACATGCACTCGGGCAGACACTGCTGTATATAAAACAAAATAAGTTCAAAGAAAACTCCGGTTAAGTGCTTTCTATGATAATCTGGGTGTTCGTGTCTTAGTTACTCCTCCATCTCTAAGATGCAATGTTCCTGTTTATTAGACTAGTCCCCAGCATTGTATCTCTGTGTAGGGCTTATTTTAGCTGCTACAAAAATTGCTATAGGACCTCTTCCTCTTCTGGAAACCAGACCACACACTTGCTTGGCAGAGCTCAACCTCTGGCCCCCCAGCCTCAGCCAACCTCTACTGTTCATGGCTGAGGCAACCTTTCCCATGGTGGCTCCGCCCTAACAGTGCCTAAATTTGATCTCTGGCTGACCCTCATTCTCTGGCATCGCACGAACTCACCTCTGTCCTTTGCAGTGTTCTTGTAGATTTTAAGGGTCAAACGATTCCTGGTCAAGAAAAACATTCCTGGTCCAGATTGAAACATTCCCTCTTGGAGAGATGGGAGGAAGGCTTACAAAACCCACGAGACACTTTCAATAATTCACAGGAATCCTACAAGGCCCATGAGGCCCCTCTCTGAGCTCATGGAACTGTAAACAGCTTCCAGAGAGAACAGAATCTTCTGGTGGAGCTGCCTGCAGCTTTCGTCGTGAGTTCTCACCCGTGCTGGGGAAAGGACTCTTAACTCGGGTGCCTGTAAATAATCACAATAAGCTAGACTCACTAACCTAGACTGGATGCCAAGATTTTGTTTTAAAGGTCTGTCTTCTGTGTCCTATCTGGCAGAGACATTTCCACACACCTTCTCAGGAAAAGCCACCAACTGCCACCAGGAAATAGGAAAATCAGAGCCAGAGATAAAGTTAGGTTTGATGACTGGGGAAGGACCCATCTGAGTCTGAAGGGGTTGCTGCAGCGGAGGCAGACTGGTGCTGTATCAAGGTCCCTGTCATCAGCATGGCAAACTGGAAATGTCACCACTACCTGGACACTTAGATATATTTTATTAAGAACATAATTTTTTTTTCCTTGTTTCTATGCTCTGTCGTATTTAAGTAGTCTCAGCCATAAGAATGTGAAGCCTTTTCGGCTGGGGAAAAAAAAAAGCAGACAGGAAGGAATCGGAGGGTGGAGGGCGGGAGGCCCAGGCAGTTTCCCTTATAGAAGAGCGCTCTGATGTGTTAGCTCCTTTAATGATGGCTTACTTGGCTTACAGACCATCATGCACCACCACGCTGCCTGGTTCTGCACTTGCTCCTCCACCTGGCTGAACCCAGAAACAGCCAGGAGAGCCAGTATAGGGCGGGGAGAGGTTGCCCGGTTGTAGCCCTTCTGCATAGCTCTATGGTTCCTCTTAAAGGTCGGGACACGGCAGACACTGCTTGCTCCTACAGGGTTTAACCCAAGAGTGGCTTCTTTTCCAAAATTATGTAGACAAACAACACAATGAAGAAAATCCCAAGGATGGCCAGCTTCAAGCTCCATGGGACGCTGTCCTCGGGGCTCTGGCAGAGGAAGCTGTTGCTAGGATTCTGGTACGGAAAGCTGCTATTGAATCTCTTGTTGAATTGGTAGTAGTTTTCTTTGGAGACACATCTACGCTTGACCCTCGGACTTGGTCTTGTGGCATACCTGTGGAAACACATCAGAGGCTCTTAGGATTGTAATCAG
Organism: Montemys delectorum; assembly: GCA_019843815.1. Classification (NCBI taxonomy): domain Eukaryota; kingdom Metazoa; phylum Chordata; class Mammalia; order Rodentia; family Muridae; genus Montemys; species Montemys delectorum. The sequence continues at coordinate 2,241 of JADRCD010213364.1, forward strand.
CTGTTTCCTGATCATCTCTGAGGGCAAATGTGTGGAACTCAGAGGCCCTAGATCCACTGAAAACATGTTAGTGTCCATCGCTATGAACCCATATCAGGGCATGGGAGGGTTCTCAGTGCTGCGGAGTATTTCATTCAGTCCACTGTTCCCTGCCTTTGAAACACTCAGTGCAGGCAAAATCTGGCTCCAGGAACTTATGGTCTCTGGGTCCCCAGTGGAAAGTTGTACAAGGGACAGGGAGGAGTCATAACAGACCCTGTCTTTCTGTTTGCAACAGGCTCAGCACCACCTTCCTGGACAGAAGTGCTTCTCCATCCTCCTTAAAACTGACATTTAAAAGAACAGGAGGAGGATTAGCGCTCGGCCAAATGGTCTGTGTGACCTTTTATCCCGCTTCTCTAATCCTGCAAGACCAGCTGAAGGTAGAGAACCTCAGCCAGGGAAGGCGGAAGGGTCAGAAGTTCAAAGTCATCCTTAGCTAAAGAGCAAGTTCAAGGCACCCTGGGTTACATGTGACCCTGTCGAGTTATGGAATTTTTCTAGGACATTAGGGATTGTTGTTTGGTTGAGTCGTAGGTGGGTATTTGGAGATGGAACCTAGGACCTCATGCTCTACCGGTGACTTGCGCCTTAGACCCCACGTGGGCGTGATGAAGTCACCTGCCCTCTAGCTTTTATGTCCCTTCTAAAATATGAACTCGTAGCCAGCCTCCAAAACACAAAAGAGCAACAACTCTTTCCAGATGACTTCGAATGAGGACTTGGGTTCTGGTCTGTGTCCCGGGGGAATTTTCACATCACCTTAACACCCTCCTCTTTCCAATCCCGGTCTTCTTATCTCCAAACATGAATGATAAAATATTTTGGTTTTGACGTTATTTGATATTACAAGACTGTCTTCTCTCCAGCAGGTTCTCTCCGGGTTCAAGCTCTTCACAGACATCTGAATAATGAGTTTCACCCCCAATAAATAGCTATGTTTCTTTATGCTACCTAAGGTTTTACTCGAGGCTGGAGTGGGCTTCAGGGCAGAGCTCTTAGCTAGCATGCCCAAGACCCTGGGACACAGAAATACCAGCCTAATTTACCTGACTTCCTTTGTGGGCTTCGGGTTCAGGTGGTACATGTCTAAGATTCTTCTTTTGTTAGTAGGAGCTTCAAGTCTCTGGCATAAGCAGAAAGAAAATGCCAACAAGAATTTATTTACAATGTCTTGTAATTTAGTCGTTATGCTAGGGAAAAAAAAATCAATCTGAAAACTAGCCCAAGTTTTTGGCATACCAGTTTAATACTTGTTGAGTTTGTCTTTCCTCAGTCATCAGAAAAAGTACCCGGTGTCACGAAGTGGTATTTTACTTCAGTGACTCACAGGGGACGATAGACACCAGGATGTCTAAGGTCCCATTCGAAAACAGCTATTGTTGCTAAGCATTAAGACCATGTTCTGTTTCTTTTTACTACGTTGTGGCTTGTAGATTGTTTCCTTTATCTTTGTTCCACTTGTAAAAGGTGTGTTGTCAAAATAAATAAATAAACAAACAAATAAAATTAAAAAGTGTGTGTCGTTTTCATGTAAACAATAAAGTTATTGAAAAAAAAAGTTGTCTGTGAACAAGTACTAGAAAACGGAGAAAGACATGAGCCATTACTCTTTAAGAGAGCAACTTGGGAAAACTGTGCTTTCTTTTTCAAAGATTTATCTTATTTGCATTTGTGTGAGTGTGTGTGTGTGTGTGTGTGTGTGTGTGTGTTTGTGTGTGTGTGTGTGTGTGTGTGTGCAGGTACTCAAAGAGGCCAAAAGAGGGCTCCAGCGTCCCTGGAGCTATGAACTCCTGTCAACTACAAGACATAAGAGTTCTGGAACCAACCTCAGGTTCTCTGACAGCAGGGTACATTCTTTTCTTTTCTTTTCTTTTCTTTTTTTTTTTTTTACTTTTTTGGTTTTTCGAGACAGGGTTTCTCTGTGTAGCCCTGGCTGTCCTGGAACTCACTCTGTAGACCAGGCTAGCCTCGAACTCAGAAAACTGCCTGCCTCTGCCTCCCAAGTGCTGGGATTAAAGGAATGTGCCACCACTGTCTGGCTGCAGGATATATTCTTAAATGACGAGCCACCTGTCCAGCCCTATCTTTTCTTTCTTTTTTCTTTTTTTCTCTTATTTTCTTTTTTTTTTCCTAATAAAAAAAAATCTTCAGAATACGCAAGATACAATCCACAAACCACAAGAAACTCAAGAAGAAGGAAGACCAAAGTGTGGATACTTTGATCCTTCTTAGAAGGGGAAACAAAATACCCATGGAAGGAGTTGCAGAGACAAAGTGTGGAACAGAGACTGAAGGAAGGACAATCCAGAGACTGCCCCACCTGGGGATCCTTCCCATATACAGTCACCAAACCCAGACACTATTTTGGATGCCAGCAAGTGCTGGCTGACAGGAGCCTGATATAGCTGACTCCTGAGAGGCTCTGCCAGTGTCCAACTAATTCAGAAGTGGATGCTCCCAGCCATCCATTGGACTGAGCACAGGGTCCCCGATGAAGGAGCTAGAGAAAGAACCCAAGGAGCTGAAGGGTTTGCAGCCCCATAGAGGGAACAACAATATGAACTAACCAGTACCCCCAGAGCTCCCAGGGACTAAACCACCAACCAAAGAGTACACATGACGGGACTCATGGCTCCAGCAGCATATGTATAGCAGAGGATGGCCTAGTCGGTCAATAAGAGGAGAGGCCCTTGGCCCTGTGAGGGTTCTATGCCCCAGAGTAAGGGAATGCCAGGGCCAGGAATCGGGAGAGGGTAGGTTGGTGAGCAGGAGAGGGGAGGGAATAGGGTCTTTTTTTTTTTCTTTTTGGAGGGGAAACCAGGAAAGGGGAGAACATTTGAAATATAAATAAAGAAAAGATCTAATAAAAAAAAGGGGGTGAATCTCTGAGGACTAGGGAAATGGCTCAACAGTGAAGAGCACTTACTGTTAGGGCCTGGGTTAGGCTGTCTAGCACTTACATCAGGTACATGTGAACTCTCTCTCTCTCTCTCTCTCTCTCTCTCTCTCTCTCTCTCTCTCTCTCTCTCTCTTTCTCTCTCTCTCTCTCTCTCACACACACACACACACACACACACACACACATACACACACACACACACACACATACACACACACACACAAATGAGAAAAAAGTCAGTCTTTTTAAAATTAAAGATACGTCTTGATGGCATTATACTTTTGTGTAAATGTGTGTATATGGAGGAAGTTCATGCATTGACACACTTGGATGCATGGGTGGGGTGCCTGTGCCAACTGCACCAACGGATGGTGCTGCCAGAGGCTGACATCTGCTCCCTTCCCCGTCCCCACTTGCTCTCCTCCCATGTGTGTGGAGGCCCGGTCTCTCCCGGGAACCCACAGCTCACTGATTCAGCCAGGGAGCTGTTCCAGGGATCACCTGTCTCTACTCCCCAAGTGCTGGGGTTTCAGATATGTGCCATCATAGCATCCCAGGATTTACTATCTATGTGGGTGCCTGACCTCTGACTCCTGACTTACACTTGTGTTGCAATTTACCCACTAAGCCACCTTTCCAGCCCATATTTTCCAACACAATGAGAATCTGTAGCCTCTTGTTCCTTGTTTGTGAGACAGATCTGTCACGATCCAGGCATTAACATATACAGACGACTAAAACAGATCCTGGTGTGGAATAAATATTCACTAAATATTGATAACAACAACTGTGTTCATTATTGTTAATTCTTTTTTTTTTTAAGATTTATTTATTATTACATCTAAGTACACTGTAGCTGTCTTCAGACACACCAGAAGAGGGTGACAGATCTCATTACAGATGGTTGTGAGCCACCATGTGGTTGCTGGGATTTGAACCCAGGACCTCTGGAAGAGCAGTCCGTGCTCTTACCCGCTGAGCCATCTCACCAGCCCCACATTATTGTTAATCCTGAAGCAGAAGTACACGGAGGTCCTTGGAGCAACGGAGACATTCTCACCTCAGCTTTGTATAACTCAGGGACTGGAGTTTCTAGTTGTTTGCTGGTCACTAAAGCCTCCACCGAGGCAGGCTCCAGGGCCTTGTCTAGAAAATTCGAAGAGTGAAATTCGGGACAATGAAGGGTAAATTTCTAAAACCTTTTACTATACAGAAAGCTTAGAGAACAACAGCCTAATCCCTTACCACATCCTAAATTTTATCTTTATACCCACAGATAAGTGTGGCTACCACCCCTCATCAAAGAAGAGACCATGACAACAAATAGAGACCATCACAAAAAGCCACAGCTGGACGCAGCGCAGAGATGAACAGATTATGGGAGCCTGGCTCCAATAGCTACATCTACATCATGACTCCTGCATCCGCTGGCTGCTGAGGGACATCTCAGAAGAGATAATAAGAGTCAGGTTACCACAAAGTCTGCTGTGAAACAGAAATGGCTGCACAAACAACACGTAAGCCATGGCAACATCAATAGACAGGCTAACACGCGCACACACACACACACACACACACACACACACAAAAGGGAACCTCCTGTGGGGTCACACCCCTGGACAAGGAGCTGCAGACAACAGCTGAATACTGAGAGAGGAGGAGTTACTAGTAGCCTATGGGCGAGCCCCCTAATTGATAATCCAATACAAAGTGGGCCTCCAAACCATACACACACAAACAACAAAATGGACTGAGCGGGTTGTATTCATTCCTTTTTTCACACTATACATATATCTATTCGTGGAACAGTAATTATTGGGGAAGGAGAGGTTATCATTTGAGAATAGTGGGGAGACAGACACAGAAGGAGTTGGACAGAAAAGACTGGGGAGGGGCTGGAAGAAGGAAAGGGAACAAGAAAGTGATCTAATGATATTTTCATTTTAAAAATAAAAAAAAAAAAGCAAAAATGTAAAAGAACTTATTCCAGAAAGAGGCCTTCAGAAGAGGGTGCCTGGAGGGTCAGATTAGCATCCTGTGGGAGGAGCCCCTGAAGGGAGCGGTCCCTGAGCTGTGTGTGTGAGGGGGCTTTCCGTCTGTGCCCGGCTCCCTCAGCCAAGCAGCAAGGTGGTCACAAGTAGCTTACACACTGCTCACCAAGTTAGGAGCGTGGCCATGCTTCGAAGTCCCTACTCCATAGGTGATGACCTTGGCTGGCCTGCTAACAGCTAGCCTTGGCCACTGTTGCTGATCCTGACCTTGGCAGGGTCTGCCAGCCCTCAGCTGAATGTAGCTGCAGCTCTGTTGGGTAAGCTCAAATCTTGTCTGGGGTGGCCCTCCTTCCTGGAATAGGTGGAAGCTTTTCACAACGGTTTTTACCTATAATTTAGAGTATGTAGAAAAGGCAACAGATGCCTACATGTACCCTGCAGATACAGGCTTTGGACAGAGCTCTGGCCTTCTGCCTCCTGGTCACCTAGGTTACCTCACACCCAGCTGCAAGTCTTTTTATTTCCCATCCCTGGTGTTTGCAAACTGACTTTTTAAACAGTAACACCAGTTTTTACTGTAACAATTACATGTTACTGTTGGTTTTTTTTTTCTTCCTCCCTGTTGTGGCGCTTGTCTTGTATCAGGATCAAGTTTTCTCTCACTTGTCCATAGTTATAATTTAGTCTGGGTCTATTATTTGGGGATTTTTAAAAAAAGGTTTATTTATTATATATACATATAATATATACATATTTATTATATATATATTCTGTGTCTGTGTCTGTGTGTGTGTGTGTGTGTGTGTGTGTGTGTGTGTGTGTGTGTGTGTATGCCTGCAGGCCAGAAGAGGGCACCAGATCTCATTATAGATGTTTGTGAGCCACCATGTAGTTGCTGGGAATTAAACCTAGGACCTTTTGGAAGAGCAGTCAGTGTTCTTAACCACTGAGCCATCTCACCAGCCCTTGTTCTTGTTCTTGTTCTTGTTCTTGTTCTTGTTCTTGTTTTAAGACAAGGTTTCTCTGAATAGCCCTGGCTGTCCTGGAACTCCATCTGTAGACCAGACTGGCCTCAAACTCAGAGATCCACCTGCCTCTGCCCCCTAAGTGTTGGGCTCAAAGGCCTGTGCCACCACCGCCTGCCTGTTAATGCCCATCCACCCAGAACAGGTCCTGTGCACCCCAGACTCACTCACAGAGAGCTGCTTGATGGACCATGCCCCCCTCTTCTGATAATGCTGGTAGTCCATTCTGGAGATGAGCTGAGACACAGAAAGGTTAGGACCCCCGAGTGGAGTCATACAGTGTCATCAGTGGAGAATCCTGCGCTTGAACATGGAAGGAGGATGGAAGCAGCCTCCTCCATGCCTCTCGGCTTCTAAGACTAACTCCTGTGGGAATCTTTATTACTCTTATCCACACATGCTGATCTGTGTTCGGAGACCCTAACCTATGAGTGTTATAGCATACTTAAGGAACACTTTTATTTGCCTACTCAGAAAACATGTGGCTTTTAAAAAAAAAAAGATTACTTAATTATTCATTTAATGTGTATGTATACATTCCTGAATCTACGTCTGCACACTATGTTTGTGCCTTGCCTAAGGAAGCCAGATGAAGATCTTAGATTCCCTTGGGGCTAGAGATAATGGTGAGCCACTGAGTGGGTGCTGGGAGACGAACCCAGGTCCCCTGGAAGAAAAGCAAGTGTTCTTAACCACTGAGCCACAGACAGCTAAGCAGGAAAAGACACTGTATAAGCACTCCATTAGTTGAACCTTGACAGAGAGTTATGTCCTGTTTCGCTTGTCGCCTGGAATCCTGGTATTTGAACAGGAATAGGCCCTGCACCACCATTGTGCCGTCTGAGGCCTGGAGCAAACAGCCAGTCACTGACGGAAGAAGGAGACTGGCTACCTCAACAAAACAATAACCCAAAGCCAACCAAGCGGACATCCAACCACAAGACCAAGAGGCTGGACCTGGGTTGTGTGTCACATGGGACAACAGAGGGGAGACTGGCTTCTTGGGGTTACCACTGCAAAATGCCTTGGTCTCTGAATACTGTCATGAGGCTCATGTGAGCACCTAACTCTGGTGACTAGACTGTCACAGACCCATCAGCAGATCCAAGGGCTTTGGCTTGATAGGGCAAGAAGATACGAGCCCCACCTAGTTCTGACCACAGCTATGGGAAGGTCGTAGCCTGTCTGCCACACGTTCTCCGTCCTTCCCAGAGAAGAGCCCTTACCAGTGGCCCAGATGCCCAAACAGGGCCTGCAGCTGTGTCCCTCTCTCCTCGTGGGCCTGCTGGGTCAGCCACCTCCCAAGAAAAGCTTCTCGGGGACAGGTGCTCCCCCAAGGTTCCCTCAGCCGTGCATGTTCAGCAAGAGGCATTTTGTGCTGTTCCCAAGGGTATTGGAGACATCTCTTTACTGAGCAAATTCCATTTTTAAAAGCCTTTGATGTAGAGAAAAATTTACATACACAAAAGTAGACAATAGGGTAAGTAGCCTCCGCACGCCTATCGCACAACACGTTTTCTCTTGAGGTTAGAAATAGGAATGTTTAATAAAGCATGTACAATAAAAGTCTATTGCAAAATAAAATTATAGGATTTCACAGCACTTAGACAATCAAATACTCCCGCCTTTTCTTCCTGTCTTACGTGGTTTTCGCTCCTTTGTTCCTTCCCTTCCCTTTGTATTGAGATAACATCTGCAGTGTTGCCCAGGACGGCCTGAACCCCTGGACTCAAGCCATCCCTGAGCCTGAACATCTCCTGACAAGCTGGCTTACAGGTGTGGAACACTGTGCTTATCTACCCTAGTTTTTTTTTGTTTGTTTGTTTTGAGACAGGGTCTCCCTATCTAGCCTGGGCTGTCCTGGAACTTACCATGTAGACTAGGTTGGCCTTGAATTCATGGAAATCCCCCTATCTCTGCCTCCCGAATGCTCGTCTACCCTATTTTTTTAATAAATTGTACATATATGTGTGTGTATGTATATAATACGTATATATTACATATATGTGTATACTGTATATATTATTCATATATAGAGTTCTTGCATAGTATGTAAAGGGTGAGACATTTTTTCCAATATAGAGTGGTTGTCACCTGTCCACTTGACTGTGTAGCCCTCAGAACCATTACTAATCTACTAATAAAGTCATAAAGCTGTATCTCAGGAGTGGGGCTACCGAAATGTCAACTGGCAAAGAGAAGAAAATCTAATGCAAACATCAGTGTCAGCTGTCCATACACTGGATCTAGACAAATAAATCTAGCAGGAAGTGACGAAACCAAAGCCAAACCAGGTTTTGCCACACTTGGTCTCTTATTATTAGCTGTCTACACTATTGGCTGATTTATATTTCCTGTTCTTTCTTCCTTTTTTCTTTTTTCTTTGAGACAGGATTTAGCCCTGGCTGTTCTGGAGCTCATTCTGTAGCCAAGGCTGTCCTGGAGCAGAGAGATCTGCTGGCTCTGCCTCCCAAGTGCTGGGATTAAAGGCGTCACTGCCATCACTCAGCCTTAGAGTTCATCTTTTATAAAAAGAATTACTTATTTATTTTATGTATATGAATAGACTGTAGCTGTCTTCAGACACATCAGAAGAAGGCATCAGATCTCATTACAGATGGTTGTGAGCCACCATATGGTTGCTGGGAATTGAACTCAGGACCTCAGGAAGAGCAGTCAGCGCTCTTAACCACCAAGCCATCTCTCCAGCCCTATATCTCTTCTTTTTAAAAATCCCTTTTAATGTTATCCTTTGGTCTCCACCATAAACACCATTTACAATGTAACAAAAATATACTAAAGTTCATTATAATAGTGACTGAGCCAGGGTAGATAGATACCCTAGAGAGATAGAATGTTTTTGCTTCCCTTTCAATTTTTATTTTTATTTGAGATGAGGTCCCAGTACATAGCTGCAGCTGACCTGGAACATATTATGTATGTAGTATCATGGCTAGCCTTGAACTCGTAGACTGCTGCGATTAAAGGCATGCACCACCCTGCCCAGCATATATATCTATGCTTCTCTCTCCCTGTGTCCAGGGCTGAGATCTATAAAACAATCAGAGTCTAGTGAAGCCCTGGGCACAGCAGAGCACACTTGGAATGGCAGAATGGCAGTACATGAGAGGCTGAGGCAAGAGTATCCCTTCGAGTTCAAGGCCAGGCCAGACTGTATATGGACAACTATTTTTTAAAGACAGGGTCTCTTTATGTAGCCCTGGCTGCCCTGGAACTTGTTTTATGAGGCTGGCCTAGAGCTCACAGGTATCCATCTGCCGCTGCCTCTATGCCGGGATGGAAATTTCGAGCCACCACCTTGCTGGAGAACAAACAAAAAGAGAAAGAGGTGTGGAGCAGAGAGAATTGTGGTCTCCCCTACTTCTTCGATCTCTTCACTACACCCCTGCACGCAAGGCAGTGAATCCTGCTTATCAGGAGCCCAGTGTTGACCGTGGCTGTCAGGATAAATACAAGAAGCCAGAAGATGTGCCGATACAATAAGCCACGTGCTCTCTGTGTAATACTAGCTGTAAAAATAAACTCCGTGTCAAGACTAGCCTATGAGGAGGGGCTTCTATTAAGCTTGTCCACAGATAAGGAGACAGAAGCACAGAGCATGTCAACAGCTTGCTCCGGTGACCCAGCTGGTTAGGGGATCATGCCAGGAAGTGGCCCAAGCTGCCCAGCTGAGTCCTTGCTAGGCATCACTGAACCAGGCAATGTGACAGTGCAGCTCTCCGTCAGGCAGTTAGAAACGGTACATTCCGAACATCTATTATCTTGGGTTTGCAGTGTGTCTCAATTCCCTTAGTCCTTCTAGGATCCCAGGAACCAATTATGGACTCTATTTTGTAGACGAAGAAATAGAAACTCAAGACATTAAATGATCGGTGCTAACGTGATCAGTAAAGGGCTAGTTAGATTGTGAAGTTCTGTTCTGTTCTTTCTTTCTTGTTTGTTTTTTTTTTTTTTTTTTTGGTTTTGTGGCACCAAGCCTAGAAGCCACAGCCTCAGATAGGCTGGGAAAAACTTCTCACTTGAGCTCAGCGGGCAAGCTCTGACACTCCCATCTTAAACCCAGACATAATGACTTCAGACCTTTAAAGTTCTTTTTTCTTTTTCCCCAGCTAGGGAAATTTGTCATTGAAAATATGTCAAACCATTTCTTAAAACTTTCCATTAATTAGTAAATAATCAAACCATTATTTTCCTATGGAAGCACTGTATGTAGCCATTAGTTCTGCTCCTGGGCATATCTGGAATTTCTGAGAAATAGCCTTTTTCTTAAGATTTTTTTTTTCCAGGTGGACTATTTTGTACTAATTCTGCGAACTTAAATATATCATATTGACTCCGAAAGCAGATTGTGTGTAAGATAGTATGTAAGATACAGAGTGACCCTGCGTTGTATTCTAATTAACTACAAAATGCTGGGCTAGCATCTAGGGCCAGAATGAATGACCATCAGCCTGCAGTCTCTGTGAGGTCGTTTTGCACGGGGCAGGAGAGCTGGTGGGGTGATCACTACAGCTACCACCCAGCCCCAGATCTAGGGCTTTGAGTTGGCCCACCCCTAACATCTACCCCATCGATGAACTTTCCAGCCTGTTAAGGGGCCAGTCCTATAGAACCAAAGCTGCGGGATCTTCATGACACAGGGCAGCAACAGGATACCCTGTGGGAGTCTCAGTGTCCATGCTGAGAATGAGCAGAAGCCAGAGACCTTGAACATGACTCATTGCAATGAACATTTGCAAGTAAAGCTGTTTGGGTAAAAGGGTAGGTATACTGTGGGACACACTGCAGCTTCCATGTGAGATGTTGTTGTTGTTGTTGTTGTTGTTGTGTTTTGGGGGATGTTATAAGTGGGGAGGACAGATATGGGAGGGATGTGGAGATGAGTGGAGTATATGATGAGAAATCTACAAAGAATCAGTAAAAAGTTTAAAAAAAAAAATTCAAGCCACTCTATCAGAGGGCCAGCATTTGATTCCCAGCACCTATGTCACAACTATTGTTAACTCCAGCTCCAGGGGAGCCAAAGTCTCTGGACTCCATAAAATCCACATACAACACGCCCCCATCATCCCATTGCACATAATGAAAAATAAAAATAAAAAGCTCTTTTTAAAGAAAAATTGCACTTGATTTTTTTTTCTTGATATGGGGGTCTCTCTCTGTGGTGCTGGCTCTCCTGGTATTTGCTATGTAGACCAGGCTGGCCTGTTTGTGCCTCCTGAGGGCTGGGATCAAAGGCGTGGGCCATCACACCTAGATTACATTTGATTTTTAAAACATGGTCTCACTTGACTAAAGCCAACACTAACTGTCTACAGAGAGGCACAAGGTTGCATTCCCAAATGTTTTTTATACCTTGGACACAAAGCCAACCAAATTTTTGCAGTCTGGCACCACCAATTACAGACGTGAAGAAAAGAACTAGGCAAATTCCTGCCCTCTCTGGTTCCTGTTTTTCTTGCCCTTGCTCTTGGGAGAGCCAGGATGCTCTAGGATTTGGACATGGCAGTCTCTCCAACTGAAACATCACACCGGTACTGACCCCCCCCCATTCATTAATGCTATATATGTATATGGCTTATATGTAGAATCAGACACTTTCATAGATGATGTAGCAAACCTGAAGTTATGACCAACTAGCCCTCAGGGAGAGCAACACAAAATGCCCTTCTGATTTAGAACTCTTTAAAACTGGATTGCCAGACAATGGTGACCCATGCCTTTAATCCCAGCATTTGGGAGGCAGAGGCAGGCAGATTTCTGAGTTCAAGGCCAGCCTGGTCTACAGAGTGAGTTCCAGGACAGCCAGGGCTACATAGAGAAACTCTGTCTCCAAAAACCAAAAAGAAAAGAAGGAGAAAAAGAAAAAAGAAAAAAAGAAAAAGAGAAAAAGAAAAGAAAGAAAGAAAACCAAAAGCAAGCTTTCTAATTTGGACTTGAAACAATGGCTCATGAAGAGAAGAGCCGATCTGCCATTGAGATGGTGATGTAGGAATGTCCCTGGAGTAAGCTTCCAGAAGTGTGACCCCCAAGCATGGAAGAAATCCAGTCATCTTCCATGAAAGATACAAAGTTTCCAAATAGTGCATCCATACCAGGCTCAGCAAAAGCTGACTAGGACAAAGAAACAATATCCCATATCATATCATACCTGTAACATTTCTCAAAAAAAAAAAAAAAAAATCATGAGGATGAGGGTTCACCAAACAAGCTCTACACCCTGGTGACCTGCTATCATAGCCAAACATCTGTAGTCAGTGTGGTTGAGAATTAACACTGAGTATCAACGTTATAAACCCATCAAGGCAATCAAACTAACAAGTGTATCTATGAGGGCTGGAGAGATGGCTCAGAGGTTAAGAGCGGCGGCTGCTCTTCCGAAGGTCATGAGTTCAGATCCCAGCAACCATATGGTGGCTCACAATCATCTGTAATGGGATCTGATGCCCTCTTCTGGGGTGTCTGAAGATAGCTACAGAGAGTGAGTGGGGCCGGAATGAGAAGAAAAAGTATCTGAAGACAGTTACAGTATGCTTAGATATAATAAATAAATCTTTTTTTTTAAGACATTAATCATATTAGGTACTCACTTTAAAAAAAAAAAAAAAGGAGTATCTATGAAAAACTGACATGTGTCAGGCAAAATACTAAAGACAGAAAAGGATGGAATGTTCCATGGTAGAGTGGATGGTGTCTTGGGCAGGGGCAGGCTTCATCTCCAGATATAATGCATGAAGCAGGCATACAAAAGTTCCTGTGGAGAACAAGGTGTTGGAAGGTAGACGGCAGGAGCAGAGCCCTAGTGATCTGCAGACTTCTTTATCTCGGATATCCAGGAGAGTATGATGGGAAAATTGTCACCTTAGAGATGGCAACTGGTGCAGTTCTCCCAAATTTGCCCTCAGAAAAGCCACAAAGAAAGGGACAGCCTATGGGGCTGGAGAGATGGCTCAGCTAACCGCTGAGCACTGACTGCTCTTCCGAAGGTCCTGAGTTCAAATCCCAGCAACCACATGGTGGCTCACAACCATCTGTAATGGGGTCTGACGCCCTCTTCTGGTGTGTCTGAAGACAGTGACAGTATACTTACATATAATAATAAATAAATCTTTTAAAAAAAAAAGAAAAAGAAAAAGAAAGAAAGAAAGGGACAGACTAGTAAGACAGAAAACTTTCTGATAGTAATTGCCCTATCCTAAGCAAAGAGACCATCAGTCACAGTGAACAGAGCCTGGAACGTCATGTCTCTGTGTGGGACCTTCTACACACACCCACGTGCACAAACACATGCACACATCATACACAAGCACACACAATGGCTTTCCCCAGGGTTGAATCTGGACTTTTACCCATACCTGACAGATCAGCCACCTCAAGGAATCAGAGAGGTCTACCAAGACAGAAGGTTTGTGTGAGACTGAGAGTCAACCAGATAGGTGCTCCGCAGGAGAACTGAGCGCTCCTGGCGTGGGCTACAGGACCTGGTAAACAGTGACTAAAATAGCCATCAGCAACAGGATCATATAGACACTGCAATTATCTCACCAGGAGTCTGAAGCAGCCATCATAGCATGCTTCACTGAATTTGTCCGAGCCGAACAGAAAGACTCTCCACAGAGAAACACAATCTATGGGAAGCAGCCAGGTGTGGATTCTAGAAATTAATTAAAAGAAAAAAAAAAAGCCTCACTAGATAAATCAACGAATTCTAAGACAGAGAAAAAGAATCACCCAGCAGCAGAGAGAACTGACCAAGAAACATTAGCTGGGTCTCAGAGTCACAGGGAGCCTTAAGCTAGCATCTTCACACCCATCCCATCCGAATGCCTGAAAAAGAGTAGAGTGAGCCCGAAAGAAGTGTTTGAAGAACTAATGGCTGAAAAATCACCCAAACTTGATAAAAGACATCTTGATTTAAGAGGCTGAGGGAGTCACAGAGAGAAGATGTCTGGAGAAATCCAGGTGTGATTCATCACGTGATTTCTGCACCAAAGGACATCATGGAGAAGGTGAAGTGGCAGGTTTCAGAGTGAGAAAGAATACTCAAGTCAACTGGGCAGTGGTGGTACATGCCTTTAATCGCAGCACTTGGGAGGCAAAGGCAGGCGGATTTCTGAGTTCGAGGCCAGTCTGGTCTACAGAGTGAGTTCAGGGCTACACAGAGAAACCTTGTCTCAAAAAGCCAAAGGGGGGGAAAAAAAACTGGACATATTCTGACAAAGACATTCAATATGTAAAGAGCTTTGACATCCCAAGAACATAAGAGTAAAATCCCGTCTTAAAGGGAAGGATTTGGAAAGATGACTTCCTTTGCAAGAAAGAAGATATTCAGTATTTGGGAGATACTGAAACAGATGAACCCAAGAAGATACATTCAATGCCACTAATCATAAGGGAAATACAAATCAAATGGCCTCGTCATTAGGAGTACTTACCTAGCACGCACAAAGTTGGGCTCAATTCAAAACTAGGTATGGTGGCACACATCTGTAAGCCCAGCACTCAGGGATGGAGATGGTCATCCTCACCTACATAGCAAGCAACAAGCGAGTCTTAGCTACTTGAGACCTTTAAAAACAAGCAAACAAGCAAGCAAGCAAACGAACAAACACACAGATAAGACAAGAAATGAAGATGGATTAGGTGTGGTAGCACATACCTGTAATACCAGCACTTGAGAGGCTAAGGCAGGAAGCTTTCCTGAGTTCAAGGCCAGCCTGACCTATAGTATGAGACCCTGTCTCTAAAAACAAAACAACCAAACCAAAAACCACAAGGACATTGAAAGGGGAAGAGGAGAAAAGGTATAAAGAAAGGAGATAGACATTATCAACATGCACTGTGCACTCGTATGGAAATACCACAATAAACTCCAGGGAATCGAACAATTAACATACATTGACAATTATAAGATAATTATAATATGAACAATAGAGAGAAAAACTACAACTGGTGTTGGCAAAGAAGTGGGGTCATCGGTAGCTTACATGTTACTGGTTGGAAAAGGAGAAAGGAGAAAGGAGCTTGGGCCGGGCGTGGTGGCACATGCCTTTAATCCCAGCACTTGGGAGGCAGAGGCAGGCGGATTTCTGAGTTCGAGGCCAGCCTGGTCTACAGAGTGAGTTCCAGGACAGCCAGGGCTATACAGAGAAACCCTGTCTCGAAAAAACAAAAACAAAAAAAAAACAAAAAACAAACAAGCAAAAAACAAGCAAACAAACAAAAAAAGGAGCTTGGTGACTCCCCTGAGAGTTAAACACACAGTAACCATGTGGCCTAGGGAGTCCTCTGCCAGGTCCCAATGCACTGTAGTCAGGCACTCAAAATGCTTGAACAAGAACGTTCATAACAGCACAATTTGCAATGCCCCAAACATCAAGATACCTAAATGTGCCTGAAGGGGTGTTGAACAGTAAAGTGTGGCTTATATGTGTAACAATATTACAAGCAAGGAGGTGATGAGGGAAATATATGCAATCTCAGAAACCCTGTATCAGTTAAAAAGCATCACACACGTTTATTTGAAATATCCAGAAGAGTGAATGCCACAGAAACAAACGGCAGGTGTGTAGCTGTAGCTGCTGCCCAGGCTGGGAGGAGACTGGGGAATTCAGGCTGCCCTGCACACCAGCCTCAGGTGTTTTAAATATGAAGGTTACTTTTTGCTGTAACCTCAGTGCGGCATGGGGTAGGGCGGGGGTTGGGGGGGTACATTTTAGATCAAAGCCTTGGCTCCACATTCTGAATGCATTAATCACCTGTGAACTGTGGGCTAGAAAGCCTCTGGTTTTTGTGTGTTTGAGTTTCGTTACAATAAGACATTCCTGTTTGGGGGATGAGAAGGTGCTCCGTGAGTGTCTTGGTTACTTTTCTATGGCTGTGATAAGATGTCATGAACAAGGCAGCTTATAGGAGCATTTATTTGGGTCTTATAGTTTAAAAGGTTAAAATTCATGACCATCATGGTAGGAAGCATGGTAGCAGGCAGGCAGGCAAGGTGCTGGAGCAGTGAGCTGAGATCTACATCTCATTCACAAGGATAAGGCAAAGAAAGATTGGAAATGGAAATGGCATGGGCTTTTGAAACCTCAAAGCCTGTCTCCAGTGGCACACTATCCCCAACAAGGCCACATTCTGGGGCCTTTCCAAACAGTTTCACCAACTGGGGACCATGTATTCAAACATAGGAACCTATGGGGACTGTCATTCAAACCACCACACTGAGCAAAGTGCCAGCCGTGCAAGCATGAGAGCCCACGTTCAGAGCCCTGGAACCCGTGTGAAAAGCCGTGCAAGCATGAGAGCCACGTTCAGAGCCCTAGCACCCATGTAAAAAGCCATGCAAGCATGAGAGCCCACGTTCAGAGCCCTGGCACCCGTGTGAAAAACCAGGTGTAATGGCTGTTTGTAACTTTAGCCCAGAGGAGGAAGAGAGAGGAGCAGATCCATTGGGGCAACTGAGAAAAACACCCAACGCCACCCAACATCACCTGGCTGGTCTGCTTCTCTCTCTGTCTCTCTCTCTGTCTCTCTCTCTGTCTCTGTCTCTGTCTCTCTCTCTTTCTCTCTCTTCCTCTCTCTCTCTCTCTTTACTCTCTCTCTCCCCCTCTCTTTTTCTCTCTCCCTCCCTCCCCCCTTTCTGCCTCTCTATTTCTCTGTCTCTCTGTCTCTGTCTCTGCCTCTCTCTCTCCCCCCTCTCTCTCTGTCTCTCTCTCTCTGTCTCTCTCTGTGTCTCTCTCTCTCTGTCTCTCTCTCTCTCTGTCTCTCTCTTCCTCTGTCTCTCTCTCTCTTACTCTCTCTCTCCCCCTCTCTTTTTCTCTCTCCCTCCCTCCCCCCTCTGCCTCTCTATCTCTCTCTCTCTGTCTCTGCCTCTCTCTCTCCCCTTCTCTCTCTCTGTCTCTCTGTCTGTCTCTCTCTGTCTCTCTGTCTGTCTGTCTCTGTCTCTGTCTCTCTCTCTCTCACACACACACACACATCACAAATAAACAAAAACTATGGGTAAGTCTGGATGAGGACCACATAGGCATTCTTTTTGGAAGCTGTCTATAAACTTTGAAAGTAATTTAAAAACAAAAACATTTTTAAAAAGCAAGAAAAGAGTGAAAAGACAAAACAAAGCAAATAAAGGGTATCGCTCCATCCATCGCTAAGAAACAACTGATATCCACGACATCTAAGTCACACCTATAAACCAGTAAGGTAAACAATCTACTAAAAGGGGAAAAAACATGGACAAACATTTCATAAATGTGAAAGTACAAATGAAAAATTAGTATGAGAAAAGATGCTCAATCTTATCAGAAATTAATGAGAAATTCCATTTACAATAACACACGAATAACACATCCCACCTTCACATCGATAAAAACTAAATCTAGTTCTCTGTGTGTATAGTTTTGTGTGCGTGCACACATCTTTGATCCCAGAACTCTTGAGACCAAGAACTCTGATTCAAGGCCAGCCTGGTCTACAGAGCCAGTTCCAGGACAGCCAGGGCAACACAGAGAAAGCCTGTCTCAAAAAACTAAACGTTAAATTAAATTAAATCTAGCAATGCTAAATTTCGTTGCTGGCTTGTTTTGAGACCAGGTCTCACTATGTATCCCTGGCGGGCTTCAAACAAGCTCCATAGACCAGGCCATCTCTGCCTCCCAAGAGCTGGATCGAAGGTGTGTGCCACCACACCCAGCTTAGTGGAACTCAACTTTTTTACTCTCCACTTAAAGTGGCAAATTCCATCCATTCATTTGCATATTTAGATGTATTGACCTGTGTTCCATAGCCTTGGTGTGCAACTGGAACGGTCCACCAATCAAAGGAATCAATAATCCAAAAGAGGACTTTGCAGCCCTGGTAAACACCTGGCACAAACCCTCCTGCAGTGCCTAAAAACAGACAGAAGGGGGAGCAATTTCATCACTAAGGCCACCTTTCCTCCCCTTTGGTCATTTAATAGAACTGGATGAAGATTGGAAATAGAAATTCTATTCTAGTTTTTCTTCCGGCTTCCTATGTGTTTGTTCATGAGCACATCACCTCCTTCCTGTACATCTCCTCATCTACAAGGAGAGCCAGGAAGCTTCTGCAGGGAAGAAATCCCATGATCAATAATTATCTCCAATAAATCATGCCGAGGCTCATGAGTTATGATGAATGGTGTCTACTGCCCATGAAACTGTCCCATGAATGCCCTATGGAAAGGACAGCAGGAAATTCCTTCCGATAAAATGAAGATAGATGTATGTTCTCAGGGAGGAAATGATAGTAAAGTCAATCGCTAATTAAGAAAATGCCCCACAGGCTTGCCTACAGCCCTATCTTATGGATGCCAGTTCCCAACTGAGGTTCCCTCTTCTTAGCTTGTGTCAAGTTGACACGAAACTATCCAGCACACTAGTCCTGAGATCTGTGAGTCATTCGCACAAATTATCAGGTTTAAGAAAGGGATCACAGAAACCGAGATGGCTGCTCCATCAGAAGCACAGTAGAGCCAGGGATCGGGATTGGCATCTACAATGAAAGCCGTTTGGGAGGCTGAGCTCTCAACCTGTGGGATCTGATGCTAACCGCAGGCAGCAATCAAAATTGAATTGAATTGTCCATTTCTTTCTGGAAAAAAAATTGGAATATAGGTCTCTCTCACAATACACACACACACACACACACACACACACACACACTTGGTATCAAAAATAGTTTGTAATTTGGAGTAGAGCATACTGACCCAACAGAATGGAAGCACTGATCTCTAAAACTGACCAGGGTACAAGTTATAGGAAGAGACGGAGGCATCGCTGTGCTGGGATGAAGGACACTGAAGAGAGCAGAGATCTAGATGGGACAGGACAGGTGTTTCTGGATTGGTGGTAAACCAGGAAGCAAAAGGACTCTGTTGAGACAGTGACTGAAGCCTGGTCGGGTCTGTGCTTTGGAAGTGAAATTGGCTCTAGGCAGATCTCTGGAGCAGGACAACAGAGAGCCTGTCTGAGGCTGGGGGCTTCTTGTGCAGTTTGCTCCCAAGAGGGCTCAGAGACACAACCCAGGGAACAGCGAAAGTGATACATGGTAACAACTGCGTCTAGTCAAAGAGTGCAGAATTCTCTAGGCTGCTCTCGCTACTATGTACCCGTGAAATTAGTGCAAAGTAATTTAATTTTTAAACTGTTCAAGGAAATGGAAAAGGATGTAAATATAAGGTTTCAGAGGAGGAGTCCTTAACACCAGGGGGGCACATAAGCTTTTCTGGTCTGGTCCTTGTTTTATTTTTGGAGCAAGAGTTCTCATTATGTAGCTCAGGCTAGCCTGGAACTAGGAGTGCTTCTGCCACATTGTCGTAGGTGCTAGGTTTACAGGCATGTGCCACCATGCCTTGATTATTATGCACACATGGGGCTTTTTAAAGCTCAGGCTGCTTCAGTCACATGCAGAAAGCAGTCTTTAATTATGTTTGAATATTTACTTTATAAATATACCTCTGGGCACTCTGGTAAGCCATATTCTGCATCACTTGGAGCTCAGTACTAAAGATCTTATTTCCATTTCCTTATTTTTTTTTCATTAACTATGTTATCATGTATTGCAGATAATTAAATAGTGTGCTTTTTTATAGAACAATCCCGCTAACAAAAACAATAGCTCTTACTTGCGGCTAAGTATCTTTTATTAGATGGCGTTAACTACTCTGTTCCAAGCCCATATTTTTGGAATGCCTTTTTGTGTTTAGAGCACATTTTAAAGTTTTTTTCATGGCTGAGCATGATGCTATACATCTTGTAATCCAGAGGCAAGTGGATCTCTGTGAGTTCAAGGCCAACCTAATCCACATAGCTAATTCCAGACCATCCAGAGCTACAAAGAGAGATGCTGTCTCAAAACCAAAAAGGATTTCTTCAGGGTAGAAACTATGCCTCTCTCGGCACCCTCAAGCAGGTTTAAGACAATGCCCGGTCCTCAGAAGTGACACTTAGCTGATAGGCTGAGCCTGGCTGGAAGGTTTGTCTGATCATGTTCTAAATTGTTGTCCACCCACTGTGACCTAAGCACTGTCTCTCCAAGTTGTAATGTCTAAGAGGTAAAGCATCTGATGAGAAATAAGAAATTGGAGAAAGAGACCATCTTCCTCAATGTAGGACCAAGGCTTCTTCCGAAGAGGCCAATAGGGTCCGGGAAGTCCCTCTGTGCCTGGAGATGAACTGAACTCAAAGCAAAGACGAAGCTCTGTACATGCAACACTTTACAACCTAGAGACAAAGCTCATGGGCAAAGGGTTGGGGAGGGATGACTGGAAAAGCAGATCCCTAGGCTGGGGGGTGCATGTGAGAAGTTGGGGGGTAAAATGCTTAGGAAAGGTAGCAAATGAGAGGACCCCCTTCCCCCAAGCTGGGGACCAAGGGGTATTGAGGCTCTGGCCACAAACAGCAGGTTATCTCTGGGAGGAAACAAGGAAACCTCAGAGGGATCAGCAGAGCTCTCTCTCTCTCTCTCTCTCTCTCTCTCTCTCTCTCTCTCTCTCTCTCTCTCTCTCTCTCTTTCTCTCTGTCTCTCTCTCTGTCTCTCTCTCTCTTTCTCTCTCTCTGTCTCTCTCTCTGTCTCTCTCTCTCTCTCCCTCTCACACACACACACACACACACAC
>JADRCD010213364.1:26594-40472 GCA_019843815.1 Montemys delectorum
ACTCAGTGCTGGGATGTGGGGAGGACTCAGTGCTGGGATGTGGGGAGAACTCAGTGCTGAGATGTGAGGGGGACTCAGTGCTGGGATGTGGGGGAGATTCAGTGCTGGGATGTGGGGAGGACTCAGTGCTCAGATGTGGGAGGACTCAGTGCTGGGATGTAGGGAGGACTCAGTGCTAGGATGTGGGGGAGGACTCAGTGCTAGGATGTGGGAGGACTCTGCTGGGATGTAGAGGAGACTCAGTGCTGGGATGTGGGGAGGACTCAGTGCTGAGATGTGAGGGGGACTCAGTGCTGGGATGTGGGGAGGACTCAGTGCTGGGATGTGGGAGGACCCAGTGCTGGGATGTGGGAGGACTCAGTGCTGGGATGTAGGGAGGACTCAGTGCTGAGATGTGGGGGAGACTCAGTGCTGGAATGAGGGGAGGACTCAGTGCTAGCATGTGGGGAGGACTCTGTGCTGGTGTGCATTCAGGCTAGATGCTCATGGAGGCACTTTATTTTGCTTTTGATGTTTTGAAGCAAAGTTTCACTACATGTTCAGGCTCAACCCCCAGCTGAAGCCCTCCTGTCTCAGCCTCCCCAGGGATGGGGTTGTAGACACACTCCACCACAGCAGCCTATCTGCCATCTGAGAAGTTTGAGAAGAAGTTGCTGACCCGGTGTGGTGGCACACACCCATAATTTCATCACTAGTGAGGCTGAGGCAGGAGGATCACTGCAAGTCCAAGATGGCCCAGTTCTATGTATCACCATGTATCACTATGTTCCGGACCTGTTAGGGCTACACAGTATAAAAACCTATCTCCCACACTCCCCCTCAATAAAAACAAAAGGGCTCTAACAGTTAAACCGAAGCTTCCACTGCCCAGAACAGTGACTGAAAATGA
Organism: Montemys delectorum; assembly: GCA_019843815.1. Taxonomy (NCBI): domain Eukaryota; kingdom Metazoa; phylum Chordata; class Mammalia; order Rodentia; family Muridae; genus Montemys; species Montemys delectorum. The sequence goes on from JADRCD010213364.1 coordinate 27,484, forward strand.
GAAAATTGAATCCCTGGCTGTTTGTGAGACCTGAGGAACTTTCTGTCCTTGCTCTCCTCTGGTCCCAGCGCCCACCCCAGCAGGTGTTTTCGTAACCTGCTGGATCCTGGCTGACTCTTCATAGGATGATCCCAGGGAAAGCCTCCATTCCACCACTGGAATGGAGTGGAATGACTCAACCCTCCATTCCAATGTGCTAGAAGGCTTTGGGTGACAAACTTGACCTTAAGTACACAATTCAGGCCTCCTCTGGAGGACAGTTTTGTGATTGGAGCAAGCGCTGGTGGTTGATAATCCAGGATGTCACCCGAGTGTGCCGGTGGAGCAGAGCTCCACGAAGGCCCAGAAGTCGGCATCTGGGAGACCCAGTGGAAACAGTCAAGCTCACCCATGGAAAACAACCTTCTTCAACCTCAGCAGAAACTCACCTTTGTGGAAGTTGTGTCCTAGGAACCGCATGGGCAGTGAGGAGGGGACCTTTGGCCAGAACCAGCTTGAGCTGGCTACAGTAGCTTAGCTTCTGCAGCTTTGGCTTCATTGGCAGCCCTAAAAAGTTTCTATGTATGGACCAGTCCCCAAGCCTCTTCCCCAGGATGGAAATGGAGAAGTCTGAGACAGTAATTTGTCCCAAGGTTATCTGTATATACTGGCCAGTGGGGTCTGTCCCTAGATCCTGCTGTCCCTTCCAAATATGCTCACTGTGCCAACTGGAGAAATCTCTGTGTCCATTCAATATCAAGATTTTTTTTTCCCAGACCATTTGGACTGTTTGATTGAACTGTTAATAAGTATGGGAAACTGTATAGATCCCACATGGTCCAAAATACAATGTTCATCAAGTACAGACTACGAGTTAGGAAGCACAAGTTTAAAAGGCAGTCAGTCCTGAGTTTAGGTCTTAGTTTTGTCACTATTTGTGTGTGTGTGTGTGTGTGTGTGTGTGTGAGTGTGTGTGTGTGTGCGTGTGTGTGTGCGTGTTCACGAGTACATGTACGCATGTGTGTGCATGTGCCTGTGTGCCCAGGTGGTCCTCAGGACCTGGTGCACACTAGTCAAATGCCCTACATTAAACTACATACCTGCCGGGTGGTGGTGGCGCACGCCTTTAATACCAGCACTTGGGAGGCAGAGGCAGGCAGATTTCTGAGTTCGAGGCCAGCCTGGTCTACAAAGTGAGCTCCAGGACAGCCAGGGCTACACAGAGAAACCCTGTCTTGGGAAGAAAAAAAAAACTACATACCCTTCAACCCTGCCCGTTCTTCTCTTTAGCCTCAAACATACACTGAATTCCTGCCCCGTGATGCTGTGTGTGAGAGCGATGTTGAAGATGGGTGTTCGGCTCATCGTGGCACAGCCCAATATATGCTCCTCTTCAGGAGCCACGCCCCAGTGATGTGATTTGGGGCTAGTCACCCTCCCTAAGTGTGGTGAGGGTGAAAGGGCTTGATTCATATCCTGTCAAGAAGACTTGAGTGGCCCACATCAGGAGCTGTTTCCCCGGGCTCCCAGAGGACTCCCAGGAAATGCTTGTGGGATATACTGTGAGGCTCCCCAAGGCCATCCTCAAAGAGTTCTGGGGACAGAGACAACTGCAGGTGTACGATTTATGCTGTTTTATGCAGTGTGTTTGCAGGGGTGGGATGCCAAGGCCACTGTAAGCAAAGTCAAAGAATCCCCGGGGCCACAATTTCCCACCCACCCACTGGTTTCCAAAGTTGCTATCAGCAGTTTGTGTGTGAGAAGTTCAGAGAAGTACAAGCTCATTCATCCTTCATTCTGGGCATGAAATCACCTAATCCAGAGAAAATCACAGTGAAATATATGTTTGAGGCAAAGCAGAGCTTAGGACCTCACAGAAGGCCGGAACTTCAACTCTAGGAGCTAATTCAAAGGACTCCGCATCCATAATCTGACTCCGGGCTAGGTAAAGGATGTGCACGCTGGCCGGTCCTTCCTCCAGTGTCCCATCTAGCTGTGTCTTCAGTATGAACTCAGATTTCGCAGCCTCGGGGCTTATTTGGTAGGCTCTGTGCGCAGAAGGGCAACACGACTGCTTCACAGGTCAGCATGCACATCGTGTAAAGTGTGTAAGTCATGCTGGACAGGGCATTAATAAACGCGAAGCTGCCATCTGGCAGCGCCTCGGGACAACGGTACCTTCACTGTCATCGCTGTCCTCAGCGCCGTGCAGTCTTGTGGGTCTCTTCGTGACAGGTGGTTCACAGGGAGGCGAGGCCAGCAGCTGCACTAGCTTCTTTTCATACATCTTTCTGGTGGAAGCTGAGAAACACGGAGAATTAAACCATTCTGTGTTGTATATACAGGGTTTGAGCTATTTTAGAACCCAGCCTTCTTTTCTAGGACCTTACATTATTGGCTAAGTATGGCTCTTAACAACAACACGGACCCCACAGCCGCTCAACTCATTCTTACCATTATACAAACAGGTAATATCTGCAGATTATCAACAACCAGGTACTGAATCCCTCGGAGAGCAACTGGGATAGAGTTGTCTATGAGGGATAGAGATAATGAAAATAGAGGGCACATATAAAAAACCAAGGGAGCAGGGGCTGAAAAGATGGCTCAGTGGTTAAGAGTGCTAACTGCTATTCCCAAGGTCGTGAGTTCAAATCCCAGCAACCACATGATGGCTCACAACCATCTGTAATGAGATCCGATGCCCTCTTCTGGGATATCTGAAGACAGCTACAGTGAGCAAGCGGGGCTGGAGCGAGAAGAAAAAGTGTCTGAAGACAGCTACAGTGTATTTACATATAATAAATAAATAAATATTAAAAAAAAAAAACAAGAGGGCTAACATGATAAAGAATTGGACTTTTAGCACTGAGAAATAAAAAATAAAAACAAGAACTGGAAAGATGGCTCATCAGTTAAGAGCACTGACTACTCTTCTGGAGGTCCTGAGTTCAAATCCCAGCAACCACATAGTGGCTCACAACCACCCGTAATGAGATCGGATGCCCTCTTCTGGTGTGTCTGAAAACAGCAACAGTGTACTTACATATAATAAATAAATAAATCTTTAAAAAAAATAAATAAATAAAGGGGGCTGGTGAGATGGCTCAGCGGGTAAGACTGCTCTTCCGAAGGTCCTGAGTTCGGATCCCAGCAACCACATGGTGGCTCACAACCACCTGTAATGAGATCTGACGCCCTCTTCTGGGGTGTCTGAAGACAGCTACAGTGAATCATGCTGGAGCGAGCAGGGCCAGAGCTCACAGCCATCTGTACAGCTACGGTGTACTCATATACATAAAAAATAAATATAAAAATAAATAAATTAAAAAAATAAAAATAAAAATAAAAACAAACCCTCCCTCTCCCTGGCCTTGTATTCCTGTCTGTAAGGACCTAGACTGTCTGTTACCTCTTCCCTCTGTATGCCTGTCTTTTTTTTTTTTTTTTAAAGATTTATTTATTATTATACATAAGTACACTGTAGCTGTTTTCAGACAGCACCAGAAAAGGGCATCAGATCTCATTACAGGTGGTTATGAGCCACCATGTGGTTGCCGGGATTTGAACTCAGGACTTTCAGAAGAGTAGTCCGTGCTCTTACTCACTGAGCCATCTCTCCAGCCACCCCCGCCCCCCATATGCCTGTCTTCCTCTCTTATTTTCAGTGGCTTTTACTACACATGTTCCTTCTACTTTTCTGCTTTAAATTTTGGAAGTAGTCAGTAAGCAGCAAATGAATTCCCCTCCCCCCCACCCCCAATATTAACCGTAGACGTACGTAGTATTGGGCCAGGTGTGAACCCAAGCATCATGAGATGCTTGTGCAATTGATAGTCACTCAGACACCTCACATCCACCATGGTGATCGAAACGTGGCCTCTTCTCTGACAGTGGATTCCTTGAAGCAGGAAAATAGTAAATCCATTAAGGTCATTTCACCAATAAATACAACAGCTAGACTCACAATTGTATCCCCCTGCTAAGGCACTCACTGATCCCTTCAGTCTGCCAGAGTCTCCTGCTGGGACTGGTAGCCTCGTGGAACAACTTGGCCGGCTTCTACTCTATCCCAGGTTCTTTTGGTTTGGTTTGGTTTGGTTTGGTTTTTTGTTTTTTCGTGACAGGGTTTCTCTGTGTAGCCCTGGCTGTCCTGAAACTCACTCTGTAGACCAGGCTGGCCTCGAACTCAGGAAATCCGCCTGCCTCTGCCTCCCACGTGCTGGGATTATCCCAGGTTCTTGAGGATCAGTGATTTCAAACTTTTCTGCTCAATTAAGGTAAGAAAAGTTATCTGGATAAAATGAACAAAATATTTCCACAACTGCTCAGGAACTCTGCTCAGGACTCAAGCACCACGAAGACAAGCCATTAATTAAATATGAACGAGGCAGAGAGAGATTTGTTTCTGGTGAGCTATTTATCAATGCCCTCTTTTTTTTTTCCTGAGGCTACCTGGGGTTTAGAGCAGTTGAGGATTACAGGCTGAACCACACTCGTGCACTGAGCACAAGGAGATGCAGGTTTTTTTTTTTTTTTCTTAAAAAAAAAGTATTTAAAATTTTCCAACTAGGAGTATTTTTCGTATGTGCGCATATGCACACGTGTAGATGGGTGGGTACCACAGTGCACACGTGGAGGTCAGCAGACAGCTTGTGGAATCAGTTTTCTTCTTTCACTGTATGGATGGACAGGCAAAGACAGTTACTGACTGAGCTGTGTTGTCATGGTGGCTTTCAATCAGCCACTAGAAAACAGTGGGGTCAGTAAACTGGAAAAGCCAACACTTGATTCTTAACACAGATTGAGTCACATAGGTTTGTGAAGTCTTGCTCTATCTAAATCTGTATAGCCTCCAACTCAATTAGTTTTATCCCCTTTATCTCTCGATTCCTACCCCCAAAACTGACCCCAGTGCCCATTTAATAAAGTTGGGAGAGAGGTAGGGTCACTCATTCACAGAGCCTTTTTGAACGCTTTGCCTTACAGAACTTGTTTATTGCACCCCATTTCTAACAGGTTTCAGGGAATTTGAATATCGCAGTGAAAACAAGCTAAGTTCTTGGCACAGGAAGATTGGGTCCCATTCGAATGACTTTTTTATTGGTGCTCAATCAATGTCCTATTAGGAAGCATGTCATAAACAAGCTGGAAAAAAAAAAAACCAAACAAACAAACAGGAATTATGACCTAGGACAAAGCGCTCAGGAACACACTCGCCTGGGCAATTTTGTGCTTCAAACTATGCTTCTTTTAGGAAACATAGTCTTAGTTAACAATAGCTTCCTCCTCCTCCTCCTCCTCCTCCTCCTCCTCCTCCTCCTCCTCCTCCTCCTCCTCTAGATGCTTGGGAAGATGGATGAACCTTTCCAGAAAACAAAAGTCTAACCCTGAAAAGGTAAAGGGCTCAGCAGCTCAGATTTATTTTATTTTATTTTATTTTATTTTATTTTTTTGGTACTGAGGCACACTTAGGCAAATCTGGCCGACATTTGTTCCAGGGAACAGCTGTCTGTTGTTTCTCTTGCTTCCCAAAAATAACCTTCCAAAGAGCTCTCATCAATTTCAAGTGACATTAGACAATTGCCTAGAGGGAACACACATATGGGAGACAAATATTCAAATGGGATCCAACTGGCTGATGAACCCACTCACCCCTTCACATGGTTGTCTGAAGTCTGTGCAGTCAGCCTGGTTACTTTAGCTAGGCGAGTCTCACCCAAAGGTTACCATGAACAACTGACCTTCTTCACCTGTTAGATACTGTGGTAATCATAATCCTGACAGTGTGACATCAGCGCCATACCTTCACCCTAGCAACACTGATGAGAAAACCAGATGATGGATTCAAGCTAAGCTCAAACAGAAGGAGACGATAGCCAGCTTTGGAGGTAGAGTGCCAAGGAGAAACCATGAAGAGGCTACAAGGTACCATTGAGCGCAGGGAGCAACGAGCTGCACAAGACTATGCAGTGCCAAGAAATGGAGAGGAGAAAAGAGACAGCAATCAAATGCCCGCATCCAAGCCACCTATGGAGAAACAGGAAAGCAGAAGAGAGTTGGATCCACATGAAAAATTTTTCCATTAAGAAAATAAAAATCGCCGGACATGGTGGCGCACCCCTTTAATCCCAGCACTGGGAGGCAGAGGCAGGTGGATTTCCGAGTTGGAGGCCAGCCTGTTCTACAGAGTGAGTTCCAGGACATCCAAAGCTATACAGACAAACCCTGTCTCAAAAAAAAAAAAAAACAAAAAACAAAAAACAAAAAACAAAAAAACAAAAACAAAAACAAAAAAAAACAAATAAATGAAAAATAAAAACAGGCTCAGAGGTTAAGAGCACTGGCTGCTTTTCCAGAGGACCTGAGTTCAATTCCCAGGAACCACAAGGTACAACCATCTGCAATGGGATATGGTACCAACTTCTAGCCTGCAGGTGTACATGCAGACAGAATGTTGTATACATAATAAATAAATAATATTTTAAAAATAAAAATAACAAAGATGAGAGGCTGGAGAGATGGCTCAGCGGTTAAGAGCATTGACTGCCCTTCCAAAGGTCCTGAGTTCAATTCCCAGCAACCACAAGGTGACTCACAACCATCTGTAATGGGATCCGATGCCCTCTTCTGTGTGTCTGAAGACAGCTACAATGTATTTATTTATTTATTATTACAATGTATTTATGTATATATACATAAAATAAATAAATGATTTAAAAACAAAGACACAATGAAACAAAACAGAAAGAAAAGAATTAGGGGCTGACAACATGACTCAGCAGGTAGTTCAGTGGGTAAAGACATTTACCACTAAACCAGAAGACTTTGGTTCCATTCCTTAAGTCTCACATGGTAGAAAGAACCAACACTTGAAAGTTGTTGGTCCTCCAACCTCCACATCCACGCTGTGGCACACAAGTGTGTCCACACATATCACACATACATATACAATAGATAAATGTTTTTTAAAAATTAAAAGAAAGGGACATAACATCTGTTCCAACACCGGGAGTAACTGGGATCAGCGGGACCAGGCACACAGGAACTCCACCACCCCAGTGGCTCAGGCTCCTTCCAGTCTGTTTGGGCAGGCCAGTGCCCTGAGCAGACCTTGGGCACAAGCTCCACAGCCAGTCCCACAACACCCAGAGGAAGCTCCACTCCCAGGCATTCTAACATGCCCAGGATCAGAGGTGAGGAGGACACAACATCTGTCCCAACACTGGGAGTAACTGGGACCAGCAGGACCCAGGCACACAGGAACTCTGCCAGCCTAGTGGCTCAGTTTGCTTCCGGTCTGTCTGGGCAGGCTGGTGCCCTGAGCAGACCTTGGGCGCAAGCTCTGTAGCCAGTCCCAAAACACTCAGAGGAAGCTCTACTCCTAGGTGTTCTAACAAGTTCAGGGTCACAGAATCCCAGAATCACAGGATCATAGAGACAGCTTGACTCTGAGGAGTTCTGACACAACCAAGATCACAGGAAGGACAGGTTCCAGTAAGATCTAGCAAGGGCAGGTAGCACTAGAGTTAACCAGATGATGCAGAGCAAGCATAAGTACATAACCAATACAAACCAAGGTCACTTGGCATCATCAGAACCTAATTCTCCCACCATAGCAAGTCCTGGACACACCATCACACTGGAAAAGCAAGATTCAGATATAAAATCCCTTCTCATGATGATGATACAGGACTTTAAGAAAGACATAAATAGCACCCTCAAAGAAATACAGAACACAGGTAAACAGCTAGAAGTCCTTCAAGAGGAAACACAAAAAAATCCCTTAAAGAACTACAGGAAAACACAATCAAATAGGTGAAGGAAGTGAGCAAAACCATCCAGAATCTAAAAATGGAAATAGAAACAATAAAGAAATCAGAAAGAGAGACAACCCTGGAGATACAAAACCTAGGAAAGAAATCAGGAGTCATAGATGCAAACATCACCAACAGAATACAAGAGATAGAAGAGAGAATCTCAGGGGCAGAAGACACCATAGAAAACATTGACACAACAGTCAAAGAAAATGCAAAAAGCAAAAAGCTCCTAACTCAAAACATCCAGGAAATTCAGGATGCAATGAGAAGACCAAACCTAAGGATAATAGGTATAGAAGAGAGTGAAGATTCCCAATGTAATGGGCCAGTAAATATCTTCAACAAAATTATAGAAGAAAACTTCCCTAACCTAAAGAAAGAGATGCCCATGAACATACAAGAAGCCTACAGAACTCCAAATAGACTGGACCAGAAAAGAAATTCCTCCCGCCACATAATAGTCAAAACAACAAATGCACTAAACAAAGAAGGAATTTTAAAAGCAGTAAGGGAAAAAGGTCAAGTAACATATAAAGACAGGCCTATCAGAATTACACCATACTTCTCACCAGAGACTATGAAAGCTAGAAGATCCTGGGCAGATGTCATACAGACCCTAAGAGAACACAAATGCCAGCCCAGGCTACTATACCCAGCAAAACTCTCAATTACCAGTGATGGAATTCCTTGACAAAACAAAATTTACACAACATCTTTCCACAAATCCAGCTCTACAAAAGATAATAGATGGAAAACATCAACATAAGGAGCAAAACTACACCCTAGAAGAAGCAAGAAAGTAATCTTTCAACAAATCCACACAAACCTAATTCCACCTCTTACAACAAAAACAACAGGAAGTAACAATTACTTTTTCTTAATATCTTAATATGAAAATTAATATTACCAACATATCCTAATCAATTGAAATTCAAAAATATGAGGAATTAGAAATTTATTGACTGTCATCCAGTAGTCTCTCTAATTTGGTAATTGGAGAAATAGGTCCAAAATTATACAATCCATACACACTTTCAGCTTGTTTGTTCGTGACAGTGTCTTGCTGTGTACAACATAATGGTCTTGAGATCTTTTAGTAATATTGTTTATCTCACATTTTTATGGTTTTCAGAATAGCTTACATATTTTAAAAGTATTTATATACCCAAAAGAAATGTAGACAATTAAATTGGGAGGGGGGTTGTAAGAGAACAATAAAGAGAGAGACTGAATGCTTTGCTTAACGTTTGTAACTCTCATGTCAAGTTACCACAGTAAGAGCCAAGATTTTAAGCTCTACTAAATACAAAACAAAGAAACAAAAACACTATGTATTTATGTTCATTTAAGAAAATATTAGTAGTGATGTATTATTTTGAAATATACAGTTAATACGTTTGGAGTTATTTAAAATTTACATTGAGAAAAACATATTATTTTCAGTATTGCCGTAGACAAGCATCTACATAAGACTGTTAAATTGATTGTTGTTTTATATCAAACAACTTTTATAATACTCATTTTTATTGTTATAATATTTTATAAATTTTAAAGAATATGACAAAAAAAGATATTGTAGGTATTGAAGGGGGATCTCTGGGTGGAGTTGAGGTACAAAAAGAAAAAAAGAATGTGATTTAGACCAGGCAGTGGTGGTGCATGCCTTTAATCCCAGTGCTTGGGAGGCAGAGGCAGGCGGATTTCTGAGTTCGAGGCCAGCCTGGTCTACAGAGAAACCCTGTCTCAAAAAAACCAATAAATAAGTAAATAAATAAATGAAAGAAAGAAGAATCAGGATGAAGGGCATGTCCTGACCATACAGAAGTCTCATGGTTTGGTCCTCTTTAAAACATGGTCTCATCTAGTTCCATTCTCTGGATATGCTCAAGACAGCTGAGACATATAGCAGTACATTGCAAAACGTAGATCTTATTGTTGCTTTATTTTAAGGAAATGTCTCTCATACTAGTAGCTGGAGTCTTTCAAGAAAAACTACTGTGATTCCCAAAACAATTGTGCAAGACAAAATGTAACTGTGAGGAAACACAGTGTGTTCACTAAACAGCAGGAGAAGGGAGGGGGCCACCTGAAAGGGTTTAAAGGAACCAGGGGAGCCGCCTGCCTGGAGTCCAAGCTCAGCTCCATCCCTTAGCGCCTGCAGGTGGCCAGGTACCCCCCCCCCCCTTATCTGCAGTGGCAATGACAAGCAGGAACTGACAAGAGGACTTAAAACACAGGAAGTCCTTGGCACCTGATAAATCCTATACATTTCCATTATTGTAATTATTTATGCACCCTGGCCTCAGAATTTCAACATCCACTCCCTTGAGAAGCTCCATCCCATTTAGACTTCCTCCGTAGCCCTGTAACAGCCGTTTCCAGGCCCCGGGAAAGTGTGGAACATCTTGTTGGTGGATGGCTAGGGAGGCTGTCTGAGTGCTCCCAGACTGTGACTCCAAAGTTTTGAATAGAGCAGCAGTTTCCAAACACACGATGTGATCATTTATCAACATCCAAACACTGGATTCACCAGACAAAGGCTTGGAAAATTGACACATTTGTTTCAATCAAAGCAAAGAAATGCTGGGCTTGCCTTATTAGGATGCGTAAACATTTTGTTTACATGGCCCAGAATCGCTTGCAACAAAAATCAGCCAGCAGGTGGAATTGCTTCCATTTTAAACAGTGAGGCTGTTGAAATGAGACAGGCATGGTGTGTGTGTGTGTGTTTGTTTGTTTGTTTGTTTTTCTTGATCAAAACCCTGGGATTTGAAGCCAGTGGGGTTAACAAAAAGATCAACCTGCCCAACTGACTTCCACAGCATGTGTGGGTTGAGCCTTCAGACAGACCCGTGGAGTCTGGAGCTCTCCTTTCCCGCTCCCCTCATGCATATGCATAGAGCTATTGTCAGCATTGTTCCATGCGAGGATTCCTGTGTGAAATCCTGAATATTCGGCGTCAAGTGTGCACAGCCTTTCTGTCAGTCTTATCTGTGTGGTCCTGGGCTTTGGCTTGGTTTTGTTTCTATTCTCTCCATAGCCGAGAAGGTATTCCATCCCATTCTTGAGGCAGGTTTAATTGCCAATCGACTAGGTATTCAATATGATAAGGTATCTAAACCCTGAGAGTTTCCTCCTTTCATTAAAATGTAGATCCAATTTCTCTTCCCTTAATGCCACACGCTGTTATTAAACCAAAATAATGGAAATAGTAAAAGCCAGATGTCACTTCAGTCTCAGATTTGATATGGGCACAATTTCCTCTCCTCAAGCTTAATCTGCCAGTTATTTACTAACCCCGTCCTTCGGAAGAATATACAATTTAAATGTAAATGCAATTTACATAGGGGAGCAGATAGTAGATTTTGCAGTTTCAGTTGCCAATAACCATTTGCAAAGGAGAATCAGCCAAAGCAAAGACCAGCAGCTGTCAGCTTCAGGTTGAGCCGTTCACCATCTCTGCTCTGTTCCTGAAGCCACAGGCCTCAGAGCCTCAGCTGCAAGGCAAAGGGGGGTTCCCGACAGCCACCTCAGGTATTCCAAGCTGAATTCCTCTTCCAGGGAGGCAGGGTGAGCATGGGTTTCAACGAGCAAAGCCTCTTGCTTTGAAAGCCAGGACTGAAGAATTCCTCTCAACAATTATCGACCATCTCTTACAGTGGAGCTGGCATGGTGGCATGATGCTTGCCTTAAATCAGGGCAAGGAGGCTTTAAAAAAAAAAAGTGAGAGTATCATTGAACTCCTCAGCATCTCTGTTAAGAGGGAGGAAAAATACAGATCATTAAAAGAAAATAAGATTAAGTGTCACTAGGAATGGCCCAAGTGTCATTCAGGCTGAGACTTCCAGAAACAGTGTGCTTTGTAACAAGGGGACGTGGGTGACAGCCAGGAGGGCAGGGAATGAGAAGGAAAAGCAGTCAGGTTGCGGAGGGCCAAACTGTCAGGGACCTTGTGGGCGACGTTAAGGGGCTTGACCTTTTACCTTTAGGCACATTTTAGAAGTTTCAAAGCCGGATGTGGCTCTAATGGTCCCATTAAGACATAACAGGGTTTGACAGTGAAGGGCGAATGTGTCTAGAAGCTACTCAAGGGTCTATCACAGCAGCCTAGGAAAGGGTGATCCCGGACAGGGCACCTAAAGGGATGTCTCTTCTGCTCTCTAAGGTAGGCACCACCTGTTGCTGTCCCCTGTCTCAGAATGGAGCCTCCCCAGTGTGGTCTACACAGCCCTACACTTCAGCATCTACATAAGTCTACTCAACCTTGATTGAGCCCCCCTGGAAGGCACCGGAGACCGCACCGCCGACACAGATAACCACGGTCTCTTCTATATGGCTCTGGGATTAATTACACCTTTTAGACAAATTTCCCTCCCTAATTAATCTTTTTTCAGCTAACATTAAAATTAACTAGCCGTCTTGGAGCCCATGCCAACTGGGCAGGGATTAGTAGCAGAGGAAGGCAAGGGGAGGGGCCCGATGCTGGCTGCCATTCACCTTGGATCAACACAGCAGTCAGTGCTGGGGACTGTGTGCTGGCAGGGGCCTCTGTGGTTACAGACTCCAGCCTCCAGGCAGGGGAAGCATCTGGGATCACTATATGGCTGAAGGTGAGATGGACGTGGGTGGAGTTTCTTCTTCCAGGGAGCTACCTGAACTGGGGAAACAGAATAAAAGATGGTTGAAGACAACAGTAATGGCCAGGAGGGGGCTTCCCATTAACAGACATGGGGAGTAGGGGGACAAGGTCCCAACAGTTGTGTGAAACCAATGAGAAAGCGATTCAGTGACCACTGTCTAAACACCACAGCAAGTATACTTGTAACAAAGCCACTACTGGGGCTACAAAGACTCACTGGTTAATAACACTTATTGCTCTTGCAGAGGACCACCTTTACCTCCCAGCACCAACTCGGAGATTTACAATCAGCTGTAACTGAGGTCCTAGGGGATCCAATGCTCAATTCTGACCTGTGAGGGCACCAGGAAAAACAAAGAGAAATAAAATAAAAATAAAAAATTTTAAAAGCCTACATTTCTTTCTTTCTTTTTTTTTCTTTCTTTCAGTAAATCAAATTAGTAAATTCTTCTAACATGAAACTAGATGTGAACTTCTCTAGTGATTCTCTTTTTCTCTTTTTCTTTCTTCTTCTTCTTCTTCTTCTTCTTCTTCTTCTTCTTCTTCTTCTT
>JADRCD010213365.1:0-22859 GCA_019843815.1 Montemys delectorum
CAACCATGCTGTGAAAAGCCAGATTCCAATATTAAGCCCTTTGAATCATATGACATTTGACAGTTACCCTACTTTTATCATGGTGTGAGAACAGACATTTTGGAACAAGTAGGCATAGTTGTATTTCAAGAAAACTTGATTATAAAAATTGGTGGCAGTCTTGCTCTGGTTCGTGGAAAGTGACTTGGTAGCATCTAAACCAGATAGTTGTATTATCGGTGCCACAGCAGCACTTACTGTCTACCGAGTGTCCCTACTTCCAGTCAGCTACTCCTCCTAGCTCATACTAACAACACTAGTAGAGCATAAATAGCGTTATCTATTTTATAGATAGAACTTCGGAGATCCTGTTTAAAAAGAGTCAACATGTTCCTAGGTCATACGGCCATGAAATTACAGAACTTAGAAGCAAATCACAGAAAAAGATTCCAAATGTTACACAACACACTGATTTTCACAGAAGATTCAACCAGTTCATAAACAGATTTCCAGTTCTCAGCCAAACAGAATGAGGTATTAGTCACTGAGTCATCTTATAAGGACAATGCCCAGGTCGGTCTGGAAAACAGATGTGTTTTCTCAGTTTGGCCTTGCTTGATAAGTGTAAGAACTTTCCTTCAGAGATGTCCAAGCTGCCTGCCTCATAGCTTCTGGGAAAACGTCTGAGTCGTTATGAGTGACACAAGGAGTGTTCAAAAGGCTAAGGGAGATGACATCATCACACCCTGTCTCATGGGAGCCTGGCAAGTTGAAGGACTAGGTGAGAGGAATGAAATGCAAAAGTATTCCTCATTCATATGTAGACTTGGAAGTTATGCAGAGAGGACAATGAGACCAGTGTAGTACCATCCTCTGTCCTTGCTCTGAGCCTCCCCTACAGCTCCCCAGTGCTATCATCTCCTGAGTCCACAGATGGAACTGCTAAGCTTAGTTCTGACTCAGAGCCCTCATAATTCCTAGGTCACATAGCCATGAAATTGCAGAATCAAGAATCAAAGAAAAAGAATATGTATATAGATATGGATATAGATAGAGATAGATATACTTGTGTGTGTATGAGAGAGAGAGAAAGAGAGAGGGAGAGGAGAGGGAGAGAGAGAGAGAGAGAGAGAGAGAGAGAGAGAGAGAGAGAGAGAGAGAATGCATACACACACACAGGCACACATGGGCCTGCATGTGGAAGATAATTCTTGGGTTATAATCTTCAGATGCCACACACCTTGGTTTTCAAGACCATATCTCTTACTTTTACCAGTTTGGCTAGCTGACCAGAGAACCCACCCTACCTATCTCATTTTTGTAGTCATTTTTAAAGGGTGGTTCTGGGGATTGAACCAAGGCTTTCACACATGCATGCCCAATGTGTGCGTCTTTATCAACTGACTATCTCCTTGGCCCAGTCTTCATATCCTTAAAGAAAGATCCCAGAACTCCCAAGCTGCAATGCCAAGCCTTTCTCTGGAACACTAATCTCTGCTCATTGCATCACTGCAGGAATCACTGTTGATCTACTAACTTGTTCAGCATCTTATTCCTCTGATAGGGCTGTAAACTCTGGGGGACCCAAGAACTTTTCTGTCTGTTTCCCATTACCCATACTACCTCGGATAGAAAGGATACTTACAGAATTGTTTGCTGAATGAATCTATGACCCACAGCAACAACAAAATCTATCTATGTAGCGTATACCATCTGCAAGGCACTGCACTGAACCTTTCTTGGAATTTTGTCCCTTAATCCTTTCAGTGACTCTAAGTCACCAAGGAATGCTTATTGGCATCTGTGTTGAGGCTTGAGAAGGTTAGAAGCAATCCTGTGTGGCCCCAGAAATAGAAATACTCCCTTCCAAGCATGTCTGTCTTATTAGGCAGTCACCCAGGCAGGATGCAAAAGTGGAAGACAGATTGCATTCCTGATGTCCTGAAAGCTAATGAGAAACATTCTAACTAAGGGACAGAGAGCCAGGGCCCTGAAGGTGACTGAGAGCCAGTGCAGTCTCACTACCTGCTGCCCGGCCACACAGTTGCCATCTGTGGCCAATTCAAAGCAGTGTTCCAGGATGGGCAGTGAGAAAGATGGTTATATATTTCTACAGAAGTCAGAGAGCAGTCAGGAGCAAGGCCTCTCCTGGCATCACTTCATGGAAAGGCAGCTGTGGTCACCTGTGTGTGCACAGCTGCACGGAGGCTCTTCCGGGGAGAACTTGAAGGCAAGATTGGAAATCTTAGTGGAAAGCCTTAGCCTACAGCCTAGAGCCTCCTACCTCTATGCTGTTCACTTGGGTGGGACCCTTGTCGCCTCTGCCTTGTTTTGTGGGCTCTAGGAAAAAGTGACACTCTGTGAAGTCTTCCCTAGTTCAGTCACTTCCATTTGTGCTCTTGGACACTTGCTTTGAGCTTCTGGCTTTGATGTTGGGCCTGCTCAGCTGCCTCTGAGAGTGGGTGTGTGACCTGCAGTAAGTGGGAGAAAGGCCTTATGTTTGAACTGCCTAGTGATTGATTAACTCTTTCCACAGCTTCTCTGTCGCAAACTAGATGGCTTGGCAAAGCAGCCTCCAGATGGCCCTAGGATGCTGGCGGCTCTCTTCCTGAGGTGCTTGGGTGGGGGTTGCTGCTGCTTCTAGCAAGCCAGATTTGACATGGGGCCATGGTCACATGCTTGCTCTAGGAGAAAGCAGCTGCCTGGAGTGCCAATTGAGAGTTTAGGAATGGAGAGTTCACTCTCTGAGCAAGTTGTAATCACAGGATAACTGTGGTCCCCACAGGGTAAACAAACTAATCCAAACAAAAAGATGAAAATAAATGAAGGTAAGAAATGTTTATAACTTATTTTGGTCTTGCTGTTTCATTTATTTTGTGTTTTGTAAATTCCATTGTCAAATTATAAGAGGGCTGGGGAGGAGGAGTGAAGGATCGAGGGAAAAGGAAGGGTAAAAAAAGAGGAGGGTGAGGAAGAGAAGGGTAGGGCAGGGCAGGGAAGGGTTGGATGGTTTGGAAGGGTAGGCTAGGGGAAGAAACTGGAAGGAAGGAGAGGGTAGATCAGGGAAGGAAAGGGAAGGGAGGGAAGGGAGAGAAGGGAAAGGAAAAGTTGTGTTGTGTTTTATATAAAAAAGAAAGAAGCAAGGATATGTTTGATAGAGCCAGGTATGGTAAGGTGGGAGGGGGTGCCTCAGTAGGCTCATATTGGGGGCATTTCTTCCCACATGAGGAACCAGCCATAGGACAACGGGTTTAGTATAGAATAAAGTTTATTTAGGGCATGGGAAGGGAAGTTGGGAAGTGAGGAGAGAGGAGAGAGAGGAGAGAGAGAGAAGAGAGAAGAGGAGAGGAGAGGAACCCAAGGAGAGAGGGGGAAGAGGGAAGGGGAGAAAGAGAGAAAGCAGTCATGGAGAGAGGAGTAGAGAAAGTAAGAGAGTAAGAGATCAAGGAGTGGGCAAGCAGCCCCTTTCATAGTAAGCCAAGCATATCTGGCTGTTACCAGGTAACTGTGGGGCAGAGCCTAGAAGGAATGCTAACAAGTTGGGATGGTGGAAAGGGTAGGGAAGGGGAAGGAAAAGAAAGAAAAGGAAAGGAGGGAAGGCAGTGGAGGGAGGGAAGGGTAGGAATGGTGGAAAGGGGAGAGAAGAGAAGGAAAGAAAGATGGGAAGTGAAGGGAAAGAGAAGAGGAAAGGAGCAGGAGAAGGGACAGGTAGAGTCACTAGCTGAAAGAACTGAAATCTCAATTCAGGATCAGTTGGGAGTACAGAATTCCTTGAGGATACATCCTAAGAGGAGCAATAGAGTGTTAGGAAGGTAGCACAAATGTTAGACACTGATGAGTCCCATGGAGACAATCCCTGAGGAATTAACAACTCTCAACACCCACAGAGTGGCTATCTATTTTGAGACAAGAGCTATGAAGTCTGCCAAGGATAATAGATTAGGAGATCAGAATACAAATCTAGAGAGCCACCGCAGGGTTCATGCTGACCACACCCAATGCCATTCTGAGCCTGATGATCAGTTGTCGGAAGAAACATGCCATCTGCAGGAGCTGGGTCTGAAGCAGCTCTGGATCAATAGACAGACAGGAGATACTGTCAGCCATTAGTGCCTTAGTTTGCTTGTATCTTTAACATATGCTCAAGCCAACATGAAACCATTCTGTACTTCTGCACCTAGTTTCTCATGAAAAGCATGCCTATGAAATTGAGTGCATGCATTTGTTTTGTTTGGGGGTTTAATGTCTGAGGCTGTGTGAAGAGCCATGCCAGCTGCTCCCTCAGTTCTAACATTACACACAGGCTTTCTGATGGTGGCTGACTAAGTCTCTCCATTTCAGAAGCCATCACTGTAAACATGCTGAATCTGACAAAACTGCAAGACAGATGACAACAGGCTTCGATGTAGAGTTGTAGGCCTTGAGTCTGCTCTTCCACTGAGCATGGCCACTTGTGGAGGCAGAAGACTGGGAGTTTGACTGCACTTATCCCAAGCCCACCTGGTTGGGTTCTGGGCCATAGGGAAGTGCCAAAGGACCACTCTGGGGGTGGGAAAGTACAGTCTGAAATGTGGTAGGCTGGAGCTGGCTCAGAGACTGGGGCTCTAGGGTTCTCAAGCTCTTGGACATCCAGGTATTGCTGGACATCTCTAAGAGCTGAGAACAGAGTGGGGGTGGTGTGGGCTGGGGACAGTGTCTAGCTTGAGGTGAGGTATGGGGAGGGGAGTTCTGGCTTGTTCCAGCAGAGAAAATGTCTAGTAGGTGCAGGAGAGCAGAGAGGTCTTCTACCAGAGACTAGGCTGCAGCATTATAAGTAAAAAGCCTTCTTTATGGCTCCCCATGGGAAATCTTGATGAAAAGTGATAGTCCATGGTTCTGAAAAGTTTATTTTCATGGCAGAAAATGGATGCACAAAACCATACCCACCTTCTCATGGTGAGTCTGATATTAAATACCTTTTACAGGGACGAATATCTGGGAAGGGAAGCTTTCAGGCCTCTAGGTACCTGGTTAGCATGGAGAACTCTGTCTTGAGCCTACATGACCATAGGACAGATTTCTTTTGTGTGAGAAGCATGTGTATAAGTCAGGAGTCCAGCAGGGAGCTGAGAGTCTCCTAAGCCTCAGGTGTGCGCCCACTGAGTCTCCGGGTCTCAACCTGCCCTACCTTACCAAACTTCCTGGCATGGTTTTATGTTGTCACACACTTCAAATCCTCTTGCTCCTTGTCAAAAGATCAGTGTGTTGGAAAACATGTCTGATTAAAAATGGTAAATGTACCCCATCTTTCCACTTAAACAAGAATTATCATTATCATTATTGTTGTTTTTAGTATTGGTGGGTTATTTTGATTTTCCTTCAGATTGTGTACTTTGACTAGTACACTAGAAGGAAGGGCACATTTAAGTTATTGTAGAGTATTAAATATTATTTCAGATATTTTAATATATTTCATTCCTAGCAAATACTGGGGAGACAGGATCATACTTTGTGAATATTAGAACATTAATTATCTGAAACCAACTTTGGAATTTCCCTTCTTTCTACTTCCTTCTGGACTGTTGTTGGTTTTAAAGATGATTCGGATAAAAGTAAGGGTGCTATTTCTGAAATGAATTCTCTGTGAGTCATGGTTTACCTGAGCTCAAGCTAGAAGAATGAGTTAGGATATTAACAGTACTAAGCCACTTGTATAGATTTGTTAAGCATCTACCGAGTCCTGGCACTATGTATGTCTGCATAATGGCAATGGTGATGTAAACACTAGTGCCTCATGAGGCCAATCTTGCTAAGTGTTGTGAGAGATAGCAGATATGGGCAGATAGATGTGTTGTGTGGTTGAGTACGAATTGTCAACTTGACACAATCTAGAACTGTCTAGGAGACAAACTTTTGACGATTCCTGTTTGGTAATGTCTCGACTGGGTTGATATATGAAGACCTGTTAGGCATCATCTTGCGCTAGGTTCCTGACCTGCACAAAAAAGGAAAGAGCAAGCTGAGTAAGATGAACACTAGCATCCATCTGTCTGCTTCCCTGCTACAGATACAATGTGACCAGACACTAAAGCTTCCATGCAATGATGGACTGGCCCCATAGACTGTGAGCCAAGATGAGCTACTCCTTCCTTGCTTCGATTGCCTTTGTCAGGTGTGTTGTCAGAGCTCCAAGGCCAGGTACTTCATTGTAGATCACATGAACGGTCAGAGTATAATAGATAGACTTACACAGTAGTGTCTATTCATTGGTAGGATGATTTGGTACAGCAGGCTGCTCCTGCCACAGTAGACTGCATTCCTCTGTACTGTGAGCCCAAATAAACCCTTCCCCTATATGCTTTCTGTCAGGAATCTAGTCTCAGTGGTGAGAAAAGTGGCTAATACAGACATTAGAAATGAAATACATTCATTTCCTGGATGGAAAATGGAACTCTACAGAGTAAAACAATAGACCTCAGTTCCTACGGTTGTTTAGAAGGGAACTACAGTTCAGATCCCAGTCCCAGAGCCCCAGAAGTACACAGGGCAGAAGGCTGGAAGGAAGAGAATGGATGGCCATGAGTTGAAGTGAGTCATGATGGTCCCTGTTGGTGTTGACAAAAAATATTGACATGAATAATTGCGAACATCATACAAGTAAGTATCCCAGAGTAAGGCATCTGCCCAATATCTTAATGAGTTAAATGGATTAGGGAGTTTAGTCATCCATGGTATTCTTGTGGAACAGAGCTCTCACACTCTAAGGAATCTAGACACCTCCTCATTCTGATTTTAGTATAGGCTTAGTATTTCTAAACTGAAAATGCCAGGATTTTAATATTCCAAAATCTGAAAAATTTTCATATGTTGACTTGATATCACACATAGA
Organism: Montemys delectorum; assembly: GCA_019843815.1. NCBI lineage: Eukaryota > Metazoa > Chordata > Mammalia > Rodentia > Muridae > Montemys > Montemys delectorum. The sequence continues at coordinate 6,848 of JADRCD010213365.1, forward strand.
AAACCTTATAACTAGGCTGAATTGGATGGTTCTCACTCTTAACACAGATATGCTAAAAAACACTGTAATAAAACATATTCAATGCTATGTGGACATCACAATCGTATTTGTAGCCTGTCTTCAAGAAATCAAGAAATTATTAAATACATGTGCTCCAGTAGAGACACACACACACACACACACACACACACACACACACACACACAGTACTCTGAAATTCAAAACTCTTTAAATTACTTTTTTAATTAATTAATTAATTCATTTATTTATTACATGTAAGTACACTGTAGCTGTCTTCTGACATTCCAGAAGAGGGCATCACATCTTGTTACGGATGGTTGTGAGCCACCATGTGGTTGCTGGGATTCGAACTCAGGACCTTCTGAAGAGCAATCAGTGCTCTTAACCTCTGAGCCATCTCACCAGCCCCTCAAAACTCTTTTAATGTCCCATACCTTTAATAAGAAACACTAACATTCAACCTGCACTTTCCTATAAGAATTTGGACAGGCAGTTTTCTCTCTACTTCACATATGAGAGAACTAGACTCAGATGAGGAATTGTTATGTTGACTTTTAAGTCCCCTGAAGGCTTCTGTGGTTGAGACTGGGCATTTATTCAAAGGACATTTGGGAACTGATTGGATCCTAAAGGCTCTGAGCTAAGATCAATCCATTGACAAATTAGTAGTATGGTGGCTTTATTGGGAAGTGGTAAATAATAGGATGTGGAAGCTAGTTGGAGAAAATATGTCAAGGGGACATGTTCTGGAAAGACTCCCCATCCCCTGCCCCCTTGTTCTGGGATCATTCTCTCTGCTTCTCTGGGCTTCCTGTTTGTCACATGCTGTACAGCCTTTTCCACTACGTGCATCCTCTGGCGTGGTGCTCCAACTTTACTTCAGACTATTTCAAAGCAGTGGAGTGAAATGCTTGTGGACTGAAACCTCTGAAGTTCTGAGCCCAGATAAAATTTCCTACCTTGAAATCATTTCTCTCGGGTAGTTTTCACAGTGACACAAATGTGACCACCATAGCTACCTACACAGGTTTACCCAGCAGTGAGAGGGCTCAGGCCAGTTGGCTGCACATCATGCTTTATTCCAAAGCCCATGTTCTTTCTCACACTCCTGAGCTGAGGACTAAGGACATTCATTGTCCCTCCTGTCCTCACAGTCAGTGCCAAACTAGATGCCTCTTTTCTTGCCAGACATCCTTCTTGCTCCTATTTCACCACACAGTTCTGGGCACATTTGAGAGGAGGAGGCTAGCACTGATTCCCCCACCCCTCTCCCTCCCCATTCCCATCCCCCATCTTCCTTCCTTTTTTCCATTAGCCTCCTTCAGCACATCCAATACCCCTTTCTCATAACCTTCTCAAGTGAAAGTTTCTGTCTTTTAAAACTTGGAACTGCAGGGATAAATTCCTGAGAAAGTCATGTGCTTTTTATTATTATGTTGTTTATTCGCCTACTCAAAACACATTTATGTTGTTAGGCTATTCGTGGAATAAAACATTCAAATGAGAAAACAAACCAGTGAGTTTGGTAGCCTTCTTAGGGAAACAAAGGGGAGCCTCCTAGGGAGAAACACATTTAACTCTTCTTGTTTCATTTACTAATTCTAGATTCCTGTCTGTTGCCCACCGCCCACTGCCATGACTTGAAATGGAGCCCAGTTTCTCCATGTGAAAGTCATCAGGGATGAGACTTAAGAGTTTGTTGTCACCGGTGCAAAGTAAACAAGTTACCCGGAGCTTACTGGAAATGCATGCCAGACAGAGTTAGTGTCTACAGCCTCCCCTGCCCCCACCAACTTTCAATGTGGCACTTCAAAGAAGGAGGAGAGGTATATGAAGAGTTGATAGACCTTGAGTACTATGAGCAGGCACTGTACAGCCTTGATATGAAAACCATGGTGTATAAAAGGCAGCCTTGGCACACCTGGTATGGTGGTTTGAATGAAAACAGCCTCCGTAGGTTCATAAGGAGTGGTCCTATTAGGAAGTGTGGCCTTGTTGGAGTAGATGTGGCATTGTGGGAGGAAGTATGTCACTGTGGGGTGGTCTTTGAGGTCTCCTATACTCAAGCCAGGCCCAGCGTGGTACTGTGTCTTTCTGCTACCTGGAGAGCCAGATGTAGAACTCCCAGCTACCTCTCTAGCACCATGTCTGCCTGAACATGGCCATGCTTCCCACCATGATAATAGTGAACTGAACATCTGAATTGTAAGCCAGTTGCAATTAAATTTATAAGAGTTTCCTTGGTCATAGTATCTCTTCACATCAATAGGAACCCTCACTAAGATCCCTGGGAACATGTGAGTAAAGAATAAGCTTAGCTTCCATCCCACTCCCACCAAACTGGAAACTGTGTGTTCATAAGATTCCCAGGAAAACCTTCAGACATCTTCCAATGTGAGAAGTAGACAATTAACACTCACCAGGAGATAGATCTTACATCACCAGGGCAGTATGCAACTTGGCCAGCTTCATCACTACTTGCAGGTGCAAGGTTGACACTTGAACTAGATTGCACTTCTGCATTGAACTCTTGCTTACATCCCCCACCCTGTACTCTTTTCAGTTGTTTCCCAGAGGCTTAGTTTCAGTGGATGACTGTGTGTGTGAAGGGTATGTGTAGGGTGTGTGGGTGTACATATTCCATTGGTTCTGTGCATCTGCATGCATGTATATATAGTAATCAGAGGTCAATATCTAATGTCTCCCCTTCTTGCTCTCTACATTCTGAGATAGGGTCTCTCACTGAGTTTTTGAAGTCCACTTATGCTGCTCATCTGGCTGGCAAGCAAGCCCCATATCTGCTTATCTCTCTGGATCCAAAGCTAAGGAAATTGACACCTAATGCCACTTCTTATTTTTTACACGGGATTGAATTCAGGTCTTTATCCGTGTCCAGCAAGACCTCTACCAACTCAGCCAATGTCAGCCGCTGCAGCTTTAAGCTCTTTGAGGATAAACAAGAACCTTAAATTTTGAAAAGAGAACCACTGCAGTGATATGTGGGGGTCCCCAGTAACAGGCAGTGAGAGGTGAGTCTAGAGAAGATCTCAATTCATTGCTGTAGCAGAAGTATAAGGCTTAAGGATCTGGACTGCTGTGTGTGTCCCAGGCCATGGCATTGTGCCCTGGAGATACATCTGTGCATATTGGAACACAGGAGCATCAGATTCCACTCTCTTTCATCTTTGAAACAATGGTAGAAAATCAGGATATTTGTGTTCACTCTAAATCCAAACTTATAAGGAATGACCTAGAGGGCTCAACTTGTCTTACACATGAACGTTATTTGGCTTGCATGATGCTGGCCTAGCTCATGTTTCAAAATTCCATTAAAAGTTCTTTAACTTGCCAATATGTTTTTAAAAACTTTCATTAAAGTGAAATATATGCATATAAACAGGCAAAGATAGAAATTCTCAAGGAATTTCCACAGAGGACACACCTGAGTACTTTTTATCAAGATCAACAATCTTTAGGATCACTGGTACCCCCAGAATTGTCTGATGCTTTCTACAGTATAATAGTTGATGTTTTGACATATAATCATAGCAAATGATTATTTGCCATCTGTCAGTAATGAGAAGACTTAATGTAAAAACCCGAGACTACAGGTTTGGCTTGAACTATTAAGGCATCTGGCAACACTGGACTCATGTTTCCAGAGGACAGTGATTAGACAGATGAAGAAGTACTTTCTTTCTCTGCTTATAAGAAATATCTTGTTCTAGGTGCTACAACCTCCACCACTCTCTATACTCAGCTGTCTTCAATCAATGAAATTGCGTGCATATATATATATATGCATATATATATGCATATATATATGTGTATATATATTAATGACATAAATATATATCTTGCATTTATAATAAGGAGTCAAAATAGAGTTAAGTTTAAGTAAAATACTTTTTATTCCCACTCAGATTCTTGCATTTACATTCACAAGCCTTACCTCTACAGATATTCAAGTCTGAAATCCCTTTTAAGAGCTTCAGGATTCTCCATAAATGTGTCAGTCTCAGAAAGCACACCAATAAAATGCTCATTTCCTTGTACTCTCACAAAACACTGCTCATGTCAGATGTGTTTTCAACAGGATGACATATTAATCCGCACAATTGTGGCACCATATACTTAGGTTAGCATCAGATTCCAAGGGCTAAGAACTCCTCAAGACAGCCCCCCATACTAATTATTCATTCATGTTGCCACCTTTACTTCTGATCCACTAACTATAAAAGCAAGATCTTGATGACATCATACTCGGGTTGTATCTTTTGTCTGAAAGGTTACAACATTCAAGAAAACACTGGTTAATGCTTATTGCTTTATAATTGAGGGCACAGCCCAAGAACAAGCAATTTGTAGAGTTGCATATGAGAGGATGGGGGAGTCTCAATGCTCTCTTTGGGTATACTACCTTCCAGGCACTTGCCTAGGTTCAAGACCCTAGAAACACACCAAATCTCATTGTTCCCAGAGATTAATAGCTTGAGCTATGGTCCCTCTGTCCATAAGTGAGTGGAGATGACTAGCCCCATCCTGAAGTTACCTAAAGACCCATCTTAAGTAACTTTGATCATCTGAACGCAGATGCTGTGAGAGGTTTGTTAGGAATAACAGAAGGCATCCCTACTCTTCAGGCAATTCCAAAGGCTTTCGGGACTCTGTGTCGATACACAGAAGCCAAATATGTTTCTTATTATATTACAATATTATCTCTAATATTTTTTAAGAAAGAAGAGTGCTGTGTTAATTCCACCTACTTCTGATAACTCAACTTGCAGGTGCCAAGGAAGTGACTGTGTATGCTTGTCAAAGTTCATGGGAAAGGAAACAGATCCCACTCTTGGCCAGACTTCTTTCTTTTCCCCGGTGTCTTAGTTCAACTTGTGTTACTATAACAGAGTTCCTGAGACTGATTAACTTATAAGGAACAGAACTTTCCTTCTCACAGTTCTGAGACCTGGGGAGTTCAAGGTCAAGGGGTCTGTATCCAGCAAACACCTTTGTTCAATGGCAGGACTCCATGATGGAAAAGGAAAGAGAAGGCAGGAGAAAAAGGAGGAAGACATCATTTTTTATAAGAAACTCACATGCAGACTTACTCTCAGATCAAATGACATTATCCCTACCCCACACCACATCCTCCACCTTGGGTTTCAAAGATTCTTACAATGAGAATTAAGTTTCCGATATTGGCTTTGGGGGTGGGGTGGGGCATACATTAAAACCATTACACTAGTTTGACTTAGAGTTGTGGAATGGTGAAAACCAGCACAGGGAGGGAGCAGTGCACACAGAGCCTAGTTGGGTTTGCAGGATTGTTCTAAGGGATCACCCTTTGGGGTGGTTCTGTCTGTTTTTAATTTGCCCTCAACTTATATACCAGATAGTACATACTTACATGGGATAGATGCTGGCCTGGGGAAACTCTAAGATCAAGGGAAATAAACCAAGAGCAGGATAAAGGAGAAAAGGAACACACACACACACACACACACACACACACACACACACACACACATACACACACACAGTAAAATAGAAATTGAGTCATTTTGGAAAAGTGAGTCAGGGAGAGGCAAGGCAGGCCCAGCATGAACCTCATTGGTCTAAGTTTTACCTCCTTGGTTTAGGGAGCCCCACTGGCCTCAAGGAAAGCCACTTTGATCTCACTGAAAGGAAGTGCTTCATTCTTTGATAAATAACACAAGCATGGCCTGGAATGATCCCCCGAGGTGATACAGGTTGAGACTTAGTTTGAGGTTGTGATTAATGACTCTAGATTAACAAGAAGTTATAGGCCAGATTTTGTCAGCACTGAAGTTAATATCAATGATAGATGTACTTTCCTTCCAAAGTTCCTAGGTAGTTAGAAACTAAATTTAGGGCTGGATAATGTTAACAAGTAGTGTTAGTAAAAGTGGATATCCATGTGCAAAAAAAATCAACACTAGTTGACCCTATTTTATAACGCACGTGCATGCACACACACACACACACATACACACACACACACACACACACACACATCACAACATGGATTAAAACATATAAGTAAGATCTGAAACTATGAAATCACTACAAGAAAATTAAGTAGACCTTCTCACACAAGCCTTGGCAATGATTTCTTCATATTACCGAAACAGCACAGGCAATGAAAGCAAAAACAGGCAATTGGGATACATCAAACTAAAAAGCATCGGCATAGCAAAGGATACAACTAAGAGTGAAAAGGAAGCCAACCAATAGAAAATGTCTCATACCATGAGTCAAGAGAGCTAAGAGTATTAATCATTAGTAACTTGACTGAATTTAGAATTATCTAGAAGACACACCTCTAGGTGTGTCTATGAGGGTGTTTCCAGAGAGGTTTACCCCAGAAGGAAAGACCCACCCTCAAGGGAGATGGTACCATGTACCAGTGTGAAGGCCCAGACTGAACACAAAAGGAAGAAAGGGAATGCCAGTTGAGAATTATATAGTTTCACCTGCCTTGCTGGTATGAGCAAGCAGTTGCCAACATTCCCACTGTTACAGAGCACTCTAGTGCCCTACCCTCATGACCATTATGGTCTGCATCCTCTCAGACATTAGCCAATATAACCATCCTTTTCTTAGTTCACTTCTCATCACACACTCAGTCACAACAACATGAAAAATAAGGAATGCTATCCAAAACAGCCTGAGAACTTGCTCGGTTTAATTGTGTTAAGAAAAAGACAGACCTGGTTGGTGGTGACACATACCTTTAATCCCAGCACAGTGAAGAAGTGGCAGGAGAATCTCTGAGTTCAAGGCCAGCCTGGTCTGCAGAGCTAGTTCCAGGGCAGCTAGGGCTACACAGGGAAACCCTGTCTCAAAAAACCAAATTTAAAAAGCAAACCAAAACAATACAACAGAACCAAACGAACACTCAGACAGAAACTCAAACTAATTTATAAGATGGCAAAGGATCTGAGCAGACATATCTCCAACAAGGGTACAGAAAGTGCCACCAGTTCTGTGAGGAGACACCCACAACCATGTCTCTCCAGGGAAACGTAGATCAAAAACTTGATAAGATACTGATTTAAATCTGTTAGGATGGTTTTAAACTAAACAACAGGCAAAACAAAAGATAATAAGGATTGGTAAGGATATGGAGAAATGTGTTGATAGAGTCCAATATTAATCTCCTACCATGGAAAAGCATATAGAATAATGTTATGGTTATTTAATCCAACAAGACTTTTCCTGGGGATTTTCCCAAATTATCCAAAACAAGATCTCAAAAGTCAAATCAGTATTCACATTGATCATCAATGCATCCTTCACAAAAGCCATGGTAATTAAAAAAAAAAATCAACTGAACGCCCACCCAAAGGAGAATGGATAAATATGATGTGGAATATGACATAATAGAATATTATTCTGTTCTTAACAAGAAGAAACACTTCCCACACGGACTAATATCAATGACGTGTCAGATATTGGGCTACATTTAAAAAGTTGGTTAGCACCCATTTGTTTGAGACATCAGGAATACTCAAACACACAGAAACAGAGAGCAGAATTGGTGGTTGTGGATATTGAGGGAGAGAAGTTTTTATTCAATGGGTATAATATTCAGTTATAAACGATGACTGAGTCTTAGAGATGGAGCCTATTATTAATAGTGTATAGTATACTTAAATATTCCCTAAAGAGCTGAGCTCATGTGTCCTCACCAACTTTCTTTTCTTAATGAAGATGGGATAGACAATAGGAACTTGAAAATGATTTCCTCTGTGAGACTAGTCATTTTCCCCAGATCTGCAATATATTAGTCAGTTTGTGTTAGACCTGCAACAACGAACTCCACAACCCACATCAACCAGACTTTTCTTTTGTATGTCAAGTGTTGTGCTAGGTACACAAAGGTTACAGCTCATGCAACCTCAAATTGATCCTTATAGACACTGGTAAATATTACAGGATTTCCCAGTTTTACTAATGAGGAAACGGAGCTTAAGATTTGTCAGGCAACATGACCAAGGTGCCAAGCTAAGTCACTGCAGCACATGGCAGGATGCCAGCTACACCTACCTTTTCTTTCAGCCATTATTAAAGAAAGCATTTGCCCTGGGCCCTAGAGGCCAACTCCCTTATCCCAAGTTCCTAATCAAGATGACAAAGAAAGATGGAGTCCCAAGCAGGTGAGCATTTGGCCTGGCTGGGGCTCTCCTCTATCAAACTGTATGAGGTGTTGTCACATGAATAATTGGCCATCTGGGAGGAGAAAGGAGGCTCTGAACCCTAGATTGTTGGAGCCTATATGTGCTCCCTTGGTCTCTCTTGGTAACTTTTTACCAGGAAGTACCTTGCATCTTTGGTGTATTTTTTTATTTCAGAAGGATTACTGCTAAAATGATCTGGGTTAGGAATGTGAGAGGATTCTGGCCCCTTGAGCATTTGTATGGAAATAAAAAGCAAAGCTGATTTTCTCTACTCCAGCTTAAATAAAACCGCATGATGAGCTCAGCCTGCACCCTCCCCCACTAGCCCTACCTCAACTCTTATGAAAGACCAGCAGTTCTTGGAACACCGGATTACAACAGAGCTTCTTGCCTGATGTTCCCATTCTTACCAAAAAGAAAAAAAAATCTTTATAGTCCCCACTATGTGCTGTGTTCTGCCTCTAACTGTTTTCAAAGGTCTTGAGACCCGAAATGTATTTCCACTAAGCCTGTTCTATTGAAAACTTTGAAAGTGTGTACGTTCTCAGAAATGTAATCAGGATGATTGGGTCACTCTGCCCATCAGGGTTTTGTTTTGCAAGAGTCAATTGATGTCATGTAAGTCCTTCGCTTTTCCCCCTTTTCTTCCCAAGTCCTTTTAATCTTAGAACCAGGAAGTCACATTTTGCCAGCAGACGATGAACTGTAACCACAGAAAGTTGGAGGCGGGTTCAAAGCCCAAGATTCATGAAGCTTGAATATGCTTTAACTTTGGCAGAAAGCATTTGCTGCTCTCTCACTTGGGAGGAACGCATCAGTAGGGAGTGAGGTAGATAAGGGTGTGACAGGGCCAGCTGTGTTATTGGTGACACGGCCAGTGGGCTGTCTCATGAGTTCTGTGAGGTATGTGTCAGGGAAAGCAGTCTTGTTCTGGGAGGTTCTGAGCAGGACTGGAAGAAAACTAGGTTTCATTTTCCACTCAGACACTGTTGTGGAAAGAATGAGTTGCTCTGCTCCTTGTTCCTGTGCCCAGAATAAAGGGGTCACTATTAATTCCTTCACTCTGTTTGAATAAGAAGAGCTAACACTTTCAATGCTCAAAACAGTGACCTAGTGATGTTGTCTCACAGTTCCTTTTTTTTTTTTTTCTTGACAAACTCTCTTGCCGCTCAGTTTTTATCTTTCCACAATACAGAGGAGCTCACAGGCAATGAACACATTGTGGCCTTTCATCTTTCTCAATACATGATGTATCTTTCCACAGACTTTACCTTTCCTCTCAGGATACTTGGGTACTTCAGAACACCTTGAATGAATGCTGTTGTAAAGAGTTTGTCACTCTTCTTATGTTGCCTCTCTGTTTTTTTTTTTTTTCTCATGTGTGTGTGATGAGCTTAGAGATGTATATGCATTTTGGCATGTGTGTAGGAGCATGTCTGCGGGTAAGCCCTAAGTTTGACACTCAGTATTATCTTTAATCACTCTCCACTTTATTAATCAACACAGGGTCTCTTAATGAGCCTTTAGCTATCAATTCCGGTGAGTTTGGCTAGCCACCTTGTCCCAGGGATCTTCTGTCTTTGCCTTCCAAGTGCTGGGATTGAAGGCAGTTGCTGTACTGCTTGCCTTTTACATAGGTTCTTAGGATCCAAACTCAGATCCTCACACTTGCATAAGCAAGCACTTTATCCAGTGAGACATCGCCCTAGCCTACGCGCTCCCCTCCATATTATCAGTCTAACAGCACATTCCAAAACAATCACAGACTCCCATGAATTGGATGACCCTTCTGATCAACCTTGTTCAATATCTGATGATCCTTCTGATCAACCTTGTTCAATAGAACTCAGGCATGGTAGAAGTTCTTACATCTGTGTTTCTAATATGGCTACCACTAGACACATTTGGTTGCGATTGAACACTTGAAATGTGGCCATTGAACCCAAGGAATGGATTTTTTTTTTTACTTAATGCTAATTGTCAACTCCCAAAGCTTATAAAGCTTGTGACTTCTGTACTGGGGAGCACAGCATGAGACTGTACCTCCTTGAGGAATTACTGCCTATGATTAGCAGTGCCTAGCATGGATAAGGAGATTCAGTCAATATTTACTTCATTTACTTCTGGATTTATGTCTGATAATAATGCTACCCGAAAAGTAGTAGTAACTTCAGCCATGTTATCTTTATATAAAAGACAGGTAGAAAGCAAAATGAAATCAACTGAACCATAATGTGGTTATGTGATGCTGAGTTTGGGGACCAGGATGTGGGATGTTTAGGATAAATCCTCTGTCCTTCTGTTATTTTACTGCAGGACTTCAGTACATGTGAATGAATTTTTATGTAAGTAGTTGCACATGCAAGATACAAGGGGGGGGGCAGAATTTTATAGTCAGCTAATTGTCTCCATACAATTAGACATGCAAAGGCTTGCTCATATAAAAGCCAACAGAGAGGAAATGGGAGGGCGTGGGGGAGTTGGCACACCCCTTACAGATCATTAGTATTGTGCACGTATTTAAAGGCTATATTGGCTAAATGGATCTCTTTTAAAAAAGAAAGAGTGTATCATAAAAGAAAGATTACAATAGCCAACAAATTGGGCAGCTGCTATGCTGTGTGAGATTGTTAACTTTCAGATGTTGATGGCCTCGAAGTTCAGAATCACATGGCGGAGGAGATGCTGCCATCTTCTGGTATTTATCTGCAGTGAACCAGCATTCTTGAAGCTGTGATCCATCGCTGGCTCATTGTTCTAATTCTCGTTATTTAAAGTTGCATATTAAAAGCAATTCTAAAATTACTCTTCTTTGGAGATGAGAACATTACCACGCTTCAGAATTTCCATCTTTGTACCAATAAGTATAGCCATCTGGATGTTTTCAAATTCTCATTTAGCTAGATTCATTTAGCTGATTCATGACAAGTGTTCCTTAACAAAGAGCTGTCATTCTGTGTCAATGATGGAAATGTGCATCTTTGTGGACCCTGATCAGGCTTTGTACAGTTGCTGACTTGCTGAATCAAACCCATTTCTAAATCTTTCTTAACACTATCCCTGAAGTCATAGGGTCGGGCCAGAGAGCTATTGTAATTTTATAGAGCCCGATAATTTCATTTGAATGAAAAATCTTGGTCGATTAACCAGTGCTGTATATCAGAATTCAGAAGCTGGATTGACATCTTGAGTAATCAGAAATAGCTAAAGAGATGAAGATTTTGATCTCTCATAAAGTAGGGCTCTATATAGAAGGTTGTGCTTTAAGATGAGAATCACATGGGGGTATCTGGATATCTCCACATGATCAAGCTGCTGGATGAAAAGAAAGTGGAATCAACGTGCAAAAGTAAATGACGAGAAGAAAGAAACATTTGTTTTTGACAAACAAATTTGTATATAAACAAATTTCAATGGATAGTGGTAGGCAACCCACATCCAAATCATCAATGTCCATCACATCTCCTAATGGTCCTTGCATCAGTCCCCCTTTTCGTTGCTAAAACAAAATAACCTATGAAGACAACTAAAGGAAGATTGGGTTGATTTTAGTTCACAATTTGAGGATATAGTGCGTCATGACAGGGAGTGCATTTGAGCAGGAGAGCCAGGTAACTGGTTACAAATTTCTGCAGTCACAAACCAGAATGTTGAATGCTGCAGCTTAATTTGCTTTCTCCTTCTTATTCAGTTCAGGACCCTAGCCCATGGGGTCTTCAAGCATCTAGGAGGCTGTATCTAGAAACTCCTTCACAAACAAACGCAGAAGTTTATCTCCTAGGTGATTCTAGATCTCAAGCTGTCAATCAATATCAACCATCACATTCCCCTCCCTGCAGGGTTCAGCTTCCTCACTGGGTCATCAATTAACCTTCCATCATCTACTCAGCCATTTGTTAAAAAGATGTCCCATGGATGTAATCTCCTAGAGTTGAATTACCCTGACCCATGCTCACTCATTCATGGATTCAACTAATTCAAATAACACTGCTGCACATATAACTAACCATCTGATATACTATTAAGGATACAAAAGAGCATGTGAAATAGCCCTTGATATTAAAGAACTCATTCCTCTTGTGTGTTCTGAAACCCAGGAGCTGTGTCAAACATTTTACATCTCTTTAGTTATTCATTTGGTCAACAATATTTACGCAAGCCTGCTGTGTGTCAGACATTGTGCTAAGTGTAAAGATGAAACAATGTTAAGTGAGATAGGATTCTTCATTTCATAGATGCTGCTGTGCATTGGGAAAGGCAGGTAAACAAACAACAGATTGAACCATGGCTTGTTGTACTTTCCCAGTGCATTTTGGACAGTCAGGACTTGATTTTCTACACCGAGAAGAAGTGGCTAGGCATGTTGTTTTTCTGATGATGGATGTAGGTGTAACAGTAACACATTTCTTACCCAAATCTCTCAAAAACAGGATTTTATGTAATTTTTGTGATGTTTTCTCCAAGCTTCATTGGTATGTTGGATCCTTCCATAGTCCTTTAATATTTTCTTTTCATTCAGTCCACATCACTTCCTGTTGTATAACTGGGTCCCAGATGACACCTGGCATGACATGAAGAGGACAAAGATGTGAGATGACAGTTACTGCAAGTGTTGAGACAGTAGTGTGTGTATCTCAAAGAATAGGCATCATCCAAGTTAAGAAATCAGAGACCAAGGGACATAGCAAAAGATTATGGATAGAAAGAACAATGTTTTTAGAAGCCCCAATGAAAACTCCTGGAAAAAGAAGTCCTAGTTCTATTTTTACACATGAACAAGCTGAGGTTAACAGGTGGTAAATCCAGAGCTGATCTCACCACCCGTGAGTTCAGTCACTATGGCTGTCTTCTACATGGGGCTAGAAACACATTTATGTCAATGTTTCAAAATGTGAAAAATGCTGTATATATTCACACATAAAAGTAAAGCATACTTCATTTATTATTAAAAAAAAACCTAGCCATGGGATTAAGAATGCTAACTAACACTCTGGCTATCCACTGAAGGTCTACTATGGTCTGCTTCTCTGGAATATTCTGTGTTCCCTGGGGTTGGCCACCAGACTTCTAGAACTACACTTTAGTTGTGCTTGATCTGAACTTGGGACAAAAGGAATAGGATAAAGTTCCTGGCTGTACATATACAAGACGCTAAATTTGTCAGATTCCCATATTTCATGTGTAGTTTACTCACTTAAACATTCTCTTGCATGATTAGGGACACAGATGTATCCTTTAGAGTTGGTGAGCATTTGAAGACTGTTTTCAGTTTCTAGGCATCCCAAACATCCTAATCTATGCTTTTTATTCTAAAGATGAAGAGATTTGATGGAAGGCCTGGTTTTTCATGATATCAGCTTCAAAAGATTTAGAATCACCATGGAAACAAATCTCTCAGTATGCCTGTGAGGCCGTTCCTAGGTTAGGTTGATAGAGGATGAAAGACCCACCCCAAGTGTAGGTGGTACCATCTATCTCACTGGCTGAAGTGCTGAACTCAAGAAAAAAGAGAAAGCATTTTTAGCTCTTTGAGCCCTGGCCATTTCTTTGTTTTCTGACTGTAGAAGTTGAGGTGACAAGGACCTCATGCTGTTGCTGCTGTGTCCTGTTCCTGTCTCTAATGGACTTTACCCTCAAACTGTGAGCAAAAGTAAAACTAGCTTTTTCAGGTATTACGTTAGAACAATAAGAATAACAACAATAACAACAACAACGACAAAAGTAACTAACATAGGCAGACACTGAGGAGAGGAATTACCAGGCCGTAGAACATCTGCAAAAGACAGTGAGAAACACTTTCAAGAGCTAATATTCCAACTTCAGTTTATACCTGCGGTTTAAAAAAGCCCATCCCTCCTGCATCCTTTACAATGCAATTTAGTATGGTATATCTTTTCAACCTTAGCCAGTCTGATGGGTCAAATGCTATCCCACTGTGATTTTAATTTGAGGTTCCTTCATGACTAGTGATGTTAAGCAACTTTCTGTATATTTATTGGCCGTTTTCCCAGTACTATTTATCAGATGGTCGCTTCTTGGCATATGGTTTAAGGTTAAGCGCCTTAAGGATGAATGCATCTAGTTTCCAAAGACAGTACACTGTTTTTACAGTTCTCCAAGTTCATGGTTCTCATTACTTCTTTTAACAGAGACACCCTCTAGATTTGTGGGGATCTGTTTTTTCTCATTAAGTGGCTCTCTTGGGCCAAACTTTCTATGTGTGGATTTGGTTCAATAAATGTACAAAATCAAGGACAGACCAAATAGAAAGCCACTAAAGGCCATTGGCTGGGTCACCAAATGGTCTCTTAGATGGTGGTGGCTGAACATTAGCCTAGGAAAATATGTGCATCATCCCACCATTTACTAAGTAAAAGTCTCAATGTTCATGTTACTGTGAATTTATGATGTTCTTTGAGGAGTTTGGGTTAGTTTTGTAATAAAAAATCCTGGCTTATGGAGACGCACGTCTGGTTCCCACACATTTAAGGCTAAAGAGAGCACAACCAAGTTTTCTTAAGGTCAGCTTACTGATGCCTCCAAGGATAAAAGCCACCTTCTGATTGAAGTCTTGCTTTCATCATAGTTTTGGCAAAGGATTCCCAAGTTCCATTCCCCCGGGATGATCAACTAGAGTTTTCTTTTGTCTCTTGTTATGAAGAATTCACTTTGGCAGGGATGAAGGGTATTGCAGGCCTTTCTTTTTTAATTTCAAGATTTTACAATCAGACCCAAGAAGACAATTGTAACCAATGAAAACCATCCACTAGGGATTGAGACTAAGGTACAAATACATATACAATGTCAGCCAATGGACAGAAAATAGAAGCCTTGCTTTCAGCTTTTGCCAAAGACTGTTTAGACTTGAGATTGCAAGCAGGGTTAAATCCACACTCACTACTATTGCTAGCCTTGAACCAGAATGAGTTAAAAAAGATGCTTAGCCTATCAGCATGGTATCTGTAGGCCTCCAAAGATAAGCTAATAAGTTGTCACAAATCATTGAATAACTCTTTATATTACCTACAATTCCAATCATAAGCAATAGCCACTGATTATACTTGTCCTATGGAATGGAAGAATTTTCTGATGTAATGTTCAAGGCTCACAGACTCAGTGGGAATAAGGGCAGGAAGGTTTGGATCATGGGTCAGAATCTGGTGAGGTGTAGAAGGTTGGGCCTCAAGGGCACTGGTCACGTAGAAGGAAGAACAGGCTGCTACTGGATCCTCTCTCTCTCTCTCTCTCTCTCTCTCTCTCTCTCTCTCTCTCTCTCTCTCTCTCTTTAGTAGTGTCTCTTGAGCAAAGAACCATGAACCTTGAACATTAATCTTTGGTGTAGCTTATTTATCTCATTGTAGAACCTTCATTAATGAACTCTCCTCAATTCTGGTTTGTGTGTGTGTGTGTGTGTGTGTGTGTGTGTGTGTGTGTGTGTGTTTCTGTGGGTACATGTGTATGTGTTTCATTCTTCAGGGTACTTGTCTTTGAGACAGAACTCTTGTTGGCCTGGAGCTTACCAAGAAGGCTATGCTGTCTGTCCAGTAGACACTAGGGAGCTGCCCGACTTTGTCTTCCCAGGACTGTGAATGGGTGATGAGGATACAAGCTTCAGGCCCTCAAACATGATTGGCAAACACTTTGATGAATGAACTAATTTACCAACTCCTTTCCTTGATTCTTCTAGCTGGAGAGCTAAAGTTGTTCTGACTTCTAACCTTGCTTCTACATTGCTTGTTACCTCCTTCATGGATTCAGTGATTCACCTAAGATTCTTCCAGTAATGATTT
>JADRCD010213366.1:1069-25637 GCA_019843815.1 Montemys delectorum
CACACACACACACAGACACACAGACACACACACAGACACACAGACACACACACAGACACACACACACACACACACACAGAGAGAGAGAGAGAGAGAGAGAGAGAGAGAGAGAGAGAGAGAGAGAGAGAGACCAATCTTACAACGTGATAGGAGCTTTTATCTACCAAACCAACTGGATGAGATTGAGTAGTTTCAATGATTTCTCAACCCTCTCTTTTCTCTGGAATCTAGGCAGCTTCTTTTGAAAGTCTCTGTAGAAAAATGCTCCAATTTCTCAGAAATAAAACCTGATAAAGAAAGACTACCTATGTACTTCAGAGACAGTTTTTATATGAAATTAAATTATTATCTTTTTTGAATTTTAGTATAATTTAAAAAGACAAAAGATATAGTCATATCGCTATCGGAATCTCTGACCACCTAAGGAGCAATTTGCAAGTATAGAATGTGTGAACACATTGTCTTTAATGTCCTAAATTATGTATGTTCCATTCCTGAAGAATTATTATCCAAGCCCTCTTCATTTGTCTATATCCCCAATTCTTTATCTCTTCTAGTAGCTAATAATAAGACCCCTCTGTTTTTAAGCTTGCTATTCACACTCATTCCCTATAAATGATGTGATAATTTCAAAGACTGATAAAGGGAGAAAAACTGTAAATACCTCCAAAGGTATTTCAGTCATTGCTTGTAAGAAAGTCTTAATTATCTACATCTTTGATTTTGAAAGAAATTCTTTTTTTTTCTTACCCTCTCTACCCACACACATTGCTCACTTAAAGTGATCATGATACATGAGAAGCAACTTTCTGAAGAATCTTCAGAAGATGGAAAAGTTTAGAAATACAATCCAGGTAAAATAGTTATTCTTCATGCAGGCAAAGATAAAAGATGCTGGCTATTTCAAATCTATTTAAAAGAAAATTCATCATAGACTTGATGCTTATGGCACATTAATATTAATGTTTGTACATTGGTACATGTGCTTCAGTACATTTTACTTGATATAATTATTAAAAAGAAATCCAGTTTAGTTTATTTTCTCAGACCACTGTAATGCTAAAGATTACTGGAGTAAGTCCATCTTCTGGGCTATAGAAATCCAGTGTTCTAGCAGGCCCAGATTCCAAGTACCTGTCTACAGGACACAAGGAACAAAGTGCTTACCTTGTAATTTGAAATCCATCTCCTAAAGCTCCACTCCTTATTTCCTCACCTGGTTATAATTATTTGTAGTACTTTGGCTTTTCTAGAACAGAGACCCCAGTCCTTCCACTAGTGAATGATAAAAATTTAATTTAGCTCAAACTACTTTCCATTAACAACTTTCCTGATCATTCCTCTAAGCAATCTCTTGTGACCCTATAAGCTTATATAGATACTGGGTGTCACTAGCAGGCTTTCTTCTTTAACTAACAGACACAGAGGTTGAGATGAAAAGGACTGCATATACTAACTTAATAGTAAAAGTTTTAATAATCCTTGATCAACAATTTGTGTCCCTTAACCATTATAGAATTATAAGAACTTACTTGTTTTGTATATTTCTTCTTCAGCAAGCCAATAATTCATATCTAGAAAGATAAACATAGATGTGACTATATGTGTGTTTGTGTGTGTGCTCAGTGAGTTTTACACAAGCTATTCATTATCTAAAACAGGCTATTTTTTCAAAAAAAAACCCACATGATAAAAATATATTATGTCTAGAATGAGTGACACAGATACTTAAACAAAACAAAACCATTAACAATTGTCAATAGCCCTGAGCAGGACACACTGATATGAACATAGTACAAACCATTGTAAGGAATTCAGCTTAGCATTTAGGGGAGGAAGAAAAGGTAGTAATTCATACAATTCTCCCCAAAATTACAAAGCTACCAAAACAAATTATAAATAATGACAATCAATATATCTAAGAGCTAATGTGAGAATGTGAGATGCTTATCTTATGCTGAATCAACCACATCTCCCAAGAACAACACAAGTAGCAATATTTTCTAGTGGTAGTGTTGAAATTGCTTTTAGGTCAACAAAAATGCATAAGACTCTTAAAGTCTGGGCATGACTGTGACTAGTAGGATATGTGTTGAAGACTCTTGAGGTTCAATTACATAAGTATACAAAATTTCCATCTTTGGAGGTAAATAAAGGAAATTTGTTTCCTGCTCCATCAAAAGAAGAAGGATCCCAATGCAGAAGAAAAGGAGGAGGAGAAAGTGCCAGAAAAAAATGAAATAACAGAAGATGAAGAGGAGGAAGCGGTGGTGATGGCAGTACTGCTAGGTGTTATGTCTTCGGTAACAATTCCTTTATTTAACTACAGGTACCTGACTCTCTGTGCCATCTTAGGTTTCCATTTTCCCCCTTATGATCTTATTGGATTTATTTTAATGTTATTTCTTTTTTAAGTCAGTCCAGTGAGTTATTAATACTAACTAGTGGGAATTATTTCATGTTTACCTTTGTATCTTCAGACCCAATATGTAACCAGTATTTATTAGATGTTTGTTGGAAAAGGAAATGAGTTAGAAAGAATGCAAAAAAAAAAAAACAAAAACAAAAACAAAAAAAAACGTTGGCCCTGAGCAGACCTTGGGCACTGGCTCCACACCTAATCCCACAACACCCAGAGGAAGCTTGATTCCCAGGTACTCTAACATGCCCAGGATCACAGATGAAGAGGCCACAACGTCTGTCTCTATGCCCAGAGAAACTGGGTCTCCTAGAATCCAGGGAACCAGAAACCCCTGCCTGGTAGCTAGCTAGTAGCTTGGGTTCCTTCTGATCTGAACCTGCCCTGGAGCAGACTTGGAGTGCTAGCTCTGTATCCACTCTTAAAACATCCAGTGGAAGCCCAACTCCCAGGTGCTCTGAAACATCCAGGATTACAGGATCACAGAGGAAGCTCAACTCCAAGGAGATCAGACACATCCAGGAGCACTGGAGCTTGGACACACTCAATATCACAGTTGAGGTCACAACATCTTTCCCAACACCCAGAGTAACTGGGACCCCGACAGGAAGCAGGGAAATACAAAACCAGTCTAGCCAGAGCCACATATTTCTTCCAGTTTGCACATGTGTCCAGAGCAAACCCAGGGCTCTGGTTCAACACCCATCCCTGCAACACCCAGCAAAAGCTTGACTCCCATGAGCTCTGACACAACAGTATCTCAGGAGCTGGGTCTCACCAGGATTTCAGGATCCCAGAGGCAGCTTGACTCCCAGGAGCTCTAACACATCCAGAATCTCAGAATCACAAGATCACAGAATAACAGGATGACGGAGACAGCTGGACTCTGAGGAGTTCTGATACAACCAGGATCACAGGAGGGACAGTCTCCAATTCAAGGCAGCAAGGTCAGGTCCCACTAGAGATAACCACATGCTGAGACACAAGCACAAGAACCTAAGAAACAGAAAACAAGGCTACTTGACATCATCAGAACCCAGTACTACTTCCACAGCAAGTTTGGATACTCCAACCCACTGGAAAAGCAAGATAATGATTTAAAATCACATTGCATGATGATGATAGAGGACTTTAAGAAGGACATAAATAATTCCCTTAAACAAATACAGGAGAACACAGGTAAACAGCTAAAAGCCCTTAAAGAGGAAACAAAAAAAAAAAAAAATCCTTAAAGAATTACAGGAAAACACAACCAATCAGATGAAGGAACTGAACCAAACCATCCAGGATCTAAAAATAAAAATAGAAAAAATAAAGAAATCACAAAGAGAGACAACCCTGGAAATAGAAAAACTGAGAAAGAGATCAGGAGTCATAGATGCAAGCATCACCAAAAAATACAAGAGATAGAAGAGAGAAACTCAGGCACAGAAGATACCATAGAAAACATTGACACAACAGTCAAAGAAAATGCAAAAAGCAAAAAGGTCCTAAGGAAAATCACCCAGGAAATCCAGGAAAGAATGAGAAGAGCAAACCTAAGGATAATAGGTATAGAAGAGAGCAAAGATTCCCAACTTAAAGAACAAGTAAAAATCTTCAACAAAATTATAGAAGAAAACTTCCCTAACCTAAAGAAAGAGATGCCCATGAACATACAAGAAGCCTTCAGAACTTGAAATACTGGACCAGAAAAGAAATTCCTAACCCAAAAGATCCAGGAAGTCCAGGATGCAATGAGAAGACCAAACTTAATAGGTATAGAAGAAAATGAAGATTCCCAAAGTAATGGACCAGTAAATATCTTCAACAAAATTATAGAAGAAAACTTCACTGACCTAAAGAAAGAGATGCCCATGAACATACAAGAAGCCCACAGAACTCCAAATAGACTGGACCAGAAAAGAAATTCCACCTGTCACATATTAATCAAAACACCAAATGCACAAAACAAAGAAAGAATATTAAAAGTAGTAAGGGAAAAGGTCAAATAACATAAAAAGGCAGACCTAACAGAATTACACCAAACTTCTCACTATAAAAGCCAGAAGATCCTAGACAGATGTCATATAGACCCTAAGAGAACACAAATACCAGCCTAGGCTACTATACCCAGAAGAACTCTCAATTACCATAGATGGAGAGATCAAAATATTCCATGACAAAACCAAATGTACACTATATCTTTCCACAAATCCAGCCATACAAAGGATAATAGATGGAAAACACCAATACAAGGAAGGATACTATACCCTAGAAAAAGAAAGAAAATAATCTCCTTTTCATTAATATCTCTTAACATTAATGGACTTAATTCCTCAGTAAAAAGACTTAGACTAACAGACTGGAAATGCAAATAGGACTCAGCCTTTTGCAGCATATGGGAAACACACCTCAGTGACAAAGACAGACACTATGTCAGATTAAACGGCTGGAAAAAAAATGTCTAATCAAAGGGTTCCAAGAAACAAGCTGGAGTAGCTTTTCTAATATGGAAGAAAATAGGCTTTCAATCAAAAGTTATCAAAAAAGATAAGAAAGGACATTTCAAGCACATCAAAGGAAAAATCTACGAAGATGATCTCTCAATTCTGAACATCTATGATCCAAATGAAACAGCACCAACATTTATAAAAGAAACTTTACTAAAGCTCAAAGCACACATTGCACCTCACACAATAATAATGGGAGACTTCAACACCCCACTCTCAGCAATGGACAGATCATGGAAACAGAAACTAAACAGAGACACAGTGAAACTAACAAAAGTTATGAACCAAATGGATTTAATAGATATCTATAGAACATTTCATCCTAAAACAAAATAATATACCTTCTTTTCAACATTTCATGGTACCTTCTCCAAAATTGACCATACCACAACAGATAAAAGAAGATTCATATAATCCCATGCATCCTACCAGATTACCACAGACCAGGATGATCTTCAATTACCAGATTACCAGGATGGTCTTCAATAACAACAAAAACTATAGAGAGCTCACAAAAACATGAAAGCTGAACAATGCTCTATTCAATGATAACATGGTCAGGAAAGAAGTAAAGAAAGAGATGAAAAACTTTTTAGAATTTATTGCAAATGAAGGCACAACATACCAAAACATATTGGATGCAGTGAAAGCAGTGCTGAGAGGCAAACTCATAGCTCTGAGTGCCTCCAAAAAGAAGCTAGAGAGAGCTTACACTAGCTGCTTGATATCATACCTGAAGGCTCTAGAATAAAAAGAAGCAAATATACCAAGAAAAGTAGATGGCAGGAAAAAAATCAAACTCAGGGCTGAAATCAACCAAGTACAGACAAAAAGAACTAAACAAAAATCAACAAAACCAGGAGCTGATTCTTTGAGAAAATCAATAAGATAAATAAATCCTTACCCAGACTAACCAGAGGGCACAGTGACAGTATCCAAATTAATGAAATCAGAAATAGAAAGGGAAACATAACAACAGAAACAGGAAATTCAAATAATCATCAGATCCTACTATAAAAGGCTATACTCATAAAAAAAAAAAAAACTGGAAAATCTAGATGAAATGGACAATTTTCTAGACAGATAGCAGGTACCAAAGTTAAATCAGGATCAGATAAATGATCTAAACAGTCCCATAACCCATAAAAAAATAGAAGCAGTCATTAAAATTCTCCCAACCAAAAAAATCCCAGGACCAGATGGCTTAGTGCAGAGTTCTATCAGAATTTCAAAGAAGACTTAATACCCATACTCTTCCAAGTAGTCCACAAAATATAAACAGACAGAACAGTACCCAATTCATCCTATGAAGCCACAGTAACTCTGATAACTAAACCACACAAAGACCAAACAAAGAAAGTGAACTACAGACCAATTTCACTTATGAATATAGATGCAAAAATAATCAATAAAATTCTCAAAAACAGAATCCAAAAACACATCAAAACAATCATTCATCATGATCAAGTAGGCTTCATCCCAGGGATGGAAGAAGGATTAAACATATAGAAATTCATCAAAGTAATCCCTTAGGTAAACAAACTCAAAGGGAAAAAAAAAACACATGACCATTTTATAAGATGCTGAGAAAGCATTTGACAAAATTCAACACCACTTAATGACAAAAGCCTTGGAAATATCAGGAATTCAAGGCCCATACCTAAACATAGTAAAAGCCACCATCAAACTAAATAGAGAGAATTTTGGTAGTAAAAAGTACACAAAACCAGTAGCCAACATCAAACTAAATGGAGAGAACCTTGAAGCAAAGGTTAGACAAGGCTGCCCACTCTCTCCCTACTTATTCAATATAGTACTAGAAGTCCTAGCTAGAGCAATTCAACAACAAAAGGAGGTCAAAGGAATACAAACTGGAAATGAAGATGTCAAAATATCACTATTTACAGATGATATGATAGTCTACTTTAGTGAGCCCAAAAATTTAACCAGAGAACTCCTAAGCCTGAGAAAAAACTTCAGCAAAGTGGCTGAAAATAAAATTAACTCAAACAATTTAATGACCTTCTTATACTCAAAGGATAAACAGTCTGAGAAAGAAATTAGGGGGAAAACACCTTTCATAATAGTCACAAATAAAATAAAATAACTTGGTGTGACTCTAACCAAGCAAGTGAAAGATCTGTATGACTAGAACTTCAAGTCTCTGAAGAAAGAAATCAAAGATCTCAGAAGATTGGAAAGATCTTCCATGACCATGGATTGGCAGGATTAATATAGTAAAAATGACCATCCTGCTGAAAGCAGTCTACAGATTCAATGCAATCCTCATCAAAATTCCAACTCAATTCTTCATAGAGTTAGAAAAAGCAACTTCAAATTCCAAATTCATTTGGAATAACCAAAAACCCAGGATAGCAAAAACTATTCACAACAGTAAAAGAACTTCTAGAGGAATCACCATCCCTGACCTCAATCTGTATTACAGAGCAATAGTGATAAAAACTGCATGGTATTTGTACAGAGACAGGCAGGAAGATCAATGGGATAGAACTGAAGACCCAGAAATGAACCCTCACTCCTATGGTCTCTTGATCTTTGACAAAAGAGCTAAAACCATCTAGTGGAAAAAGACAGCATTTTCTTCAAATGGTGCTGGTTCAACTTGTGGTCAGCATGTAGAAAAATGCAAATTGATTCATTCTTATCTCCTTGTACAAAGCTCAAGTCCAAGTGTATCAAGGACCTCCACATATAACCAGATACACTGCAACTAATAGAAGAGACAGTGAGGAAGAGCTTCAAATACGTGGGCACAGGGGAAATTTTCCTCAACTGAACACCAATGGCTTGTGCCCTAAAATCAAGAATCGACAAATGGGACCTCAGCAAATTGCAAAGGTTCTGTAAGGCAAAGGACACTGTCAATAAGACAGAAGAGCAACCGACAGATTGGGAAAAGATCTTTACCAATCCTACATCTGATAGAGGGCTGATACCCAATATATACAAAGAATTCAAGAAAGTAGATTCCAGAGAATCAAATAACCCTCTTAAAAATGTAGTATAGAGCTAAACAACGAAGTCTTAACTGAGGAGTACCAAATGGCTGAAAAGCTTCTGAAGAAATATATTCAACATACTTAGTCATCAGGGAAATCCACATCAAAACAACCCTTAGGATCCACTTCATACCAGTCAGAATGGCTAAGGTCAAAAACTCAGGTGACAGCAGATGCTGGCAACGATATGGAGAAAGAGGAACAATCTTTCATTGCTGGCTGGATTGCAAGCTGGTACAACCATCGTGGAGATCAGTCTGGCAGTTCCTTATAACATTGGACATAGAACTGCTTGAGGACCCAGCTATACCACTCCTGGGCATATACCCAAAAATGCTCCAAAATATAACAAGGAAATATGCTCCACTATGCTCATAGCAGCCCTATTTATAATATCCAGAAACTAGAAAGAACCCAGATGGTCTTCAACAGAGAAATGGATATAGAAATTGTGGGACAGTTACACAATTGAGTACTACTCAGTTATTAAAAACAACGAATTAATTAAATTCTTAGGCAAATGGATGGAACTAGAAAATATCATCCTGAGTGAGATAACCCAGTCACAAAAGAACATACATGGCATGCACTCACTGATAGGTGGATATTAGCCAGAAAGCTCGGAATACCCAAGATACAATTCAAAAACCACATGAAGCTCAAGAAGAGGTAAGACTAAAATATGGATGCTTTGGTCCTTCTTAGAAAGGGGAACAAAATACTCAAGGGAGAAAATCTGGAGACAAAATGTGGAGCAGAGACTGAAGGAAAGTCTCTAGACTTCTCCACCTGGGGATCCATCCTATGTATAGTCACCAAACTATTGTTGATGCCAAGAAGTGCTTGCTGACAGGAGCCTGATTTAGGGGTCTTCTGAGAGGCTTTGTCAGAGTCTGACAAGAGAGGCAGATGCTTACAGCCAACCATTGGATTGAGTAGTGGCACCCCAATGGAGGAATTAGAGAAAGGACAGAAGAAGCTGAAGGGGTTTGCAAACCAATAGGAAGAAGTATAATATCAACCAACCAGATGCTCCCCAGAACTCCCAAGGACTAAACCACCAACCAAGGAGTATATAAAGTGCGACCCATGGTCACATATGTAGCTGCATATGAAGCAGAGGATGACCTTATTTGTCAGTTGGAGGAGAGGCCCTTGGTCCCGTGAAGGCTTGTTACCCCAGTGTATGGGAATTGCAGAGCAGTGAGATGAGAGTAGGTAGTGGGTGGGGGAGCATCCTCACAGAAGCAGGGGCAGGGAGGATGAGATAGGGAATTCATGGAGGGGATAACATTTGAAATGTACATAAAGAAAATATCCAATGAGAAAAATTGTCAGGAGCAAGTTAATAAAATTATAATGTAAGAATGAGAAAAGTTATATAATGACCACTAGTGTAATTGTTTGTGCCCATTTTATCCTGAAATAGTGGTGGATGTGGATAGATAGATTTTATTGATATCTTCATTCAAGATAAAATGTCTACCCTGTTGTAGTCTTACCAGCCAACCTAGGGGACATAGAGTGTCTAGATTACTGCTCTGTCTAACTGGCCATACAACTTCTCAAGATGACATGTTACTTATATATTAAAAAAAAAAATCCATAGCTGCTACCAATCGTATAGGCAATAGGAAGTACAGAGGGATAAAGAGTGGTTACAGCTATTGGTAGGTTGTGAGTATGAGTCTCTGTGGGGGTAAACAAAACTTTGAGATCCATGATTTTCAGTAGCAAAATTCAAAGACAGAGAAGGAAGAATAATAGAGGTAATTGCTTAGCTATATAATGGAGGTTTTCTGAACAAAAGTTATAAAGAATCTGAGAGCAGAGTTAGTGGATAGAGCACATGACAAGTGTCTCTGAAGAATGGAGAAGGAAAAGAATTATAGTGATGGGTCAAATCATTCACGAGGGATGTGGTGGAAGCTTAGACACTTACACATTCTCCCATAAGTTTTGTTATTTAATTAAAATTATATTTGATTTTTTATACCCATGATATTTGTTCTCATGTGTTTTTTATTTTTTGTAACTTTTGTGGACACCTCTGGAATGGTTTTTCCATTGAAATTCTTTGGTTTGGTTTGGTTTGTTTGTTTGTTTTTGTTTTTGTTTTTTTTGAGACAGGGTTTCTCTGAATAGCCCTGGCTGTCCTGGAACTCACTCTGTAGACCAGGCTGGCCTTGAACTCAGAAACCCTGCCTCTGCCTCCCAAGTGCTGGGATTAAAGTTGTGCACCAGCACTACCTGGCTTCCACTGAAATTCTTAACAGATACCAAATATATCACAATTACTGGAAAGTATATCTTCTAGTCTTTGCAACTTTGACTTCTATACAGTAGCTCTAAGCGTCTTGACATAACTGAAGAGATTCATGAAACACAGAGCTCAGGATCCTTAGATTCATACAAGGTGTCACACAAGCCATCCTAACTTCTAAAGCACCCAGTATTTCACAAAAGATTAAGGCAAGCCTTAATAAATAGCTAAGTGTGGAGGTGAAATTGAACTATGCAATAGATGCTAAAGAACATCAAAATTCTAACCTTGAAAAATACAGTGATGCTGAGGATAAAAACCAGCTCAAAGTTGTACAAGTAACTCATTTATCTTATAACTTGGTAGACATGATCACACTGTAAAGTAGTTATACTTCATTCCAGTATATTACCTTTTAGTAGGTAGTGCATATATGTTATTCAATAAGTATTTTTTTTAATTTTTTCTTTTTCTTTTTTGAGGCAGGGTTTCTCTGTATAGCCATGGCTATCTTAGAACTCACTCTGTAGGCCAGGTTGACCTCCAACTCAGAAATCCAACTTCCTCCATCTCCTAAACACTAAGATTAAAGGCATGTGCTACCACCCCCATGTCAGAAAATGCTATAAAGCAAAAAAGATTTGGTTTGGGAGAAAAACAATAAAGAGGAGTGGAATGGAGGAAGGAAGAAAAGGAAAAAAAAAACATGAAGAGGAAAATATCTTGGCTAGGTCAAGGTGACACAGAACAACATTTTGATGGATTCTTCAACTTTCACAAAGAATAGGGACTTTCTTTCATGGCCCACAAATATAAAGACTCAAAGGTTTCTGTTTAAAAGACTTACAATGCTTTTAATTTTGAGGGTGACTTATAATTTATGATGTTTGATTAGAGTCTTCTCTTATGTCAGCGGAAGAAGTTAATGTAAGGTTCAACTAATTTTGGGAATTGCTATCCTCCAGTAAATTCTTTTGAGTCAAAAAGGAAGTGACACATTAACAGGAAAATGTCTTCTTGTAAATTTCAGCATAGACTTGCTTTTCAAAAGGCTTGTTACTCACACGCATCTGAACATATGAGCTATTAAATATTTCAAAATATATTTAATAAAAATATTTTGCATTTTTCCTACAATTATCTTTTAAGAGAAATGTTTGCAGAAATGCCTTGTTCTAGACTTTTCTGATTATGGGAGTAAGACTCAATTAAACTGCCTTTGAAGATGTTTCACATAAGGCTCTAGTCTACAGGCAAATAGGTTGCTAAAGAGCCCATCCATGTGGTACCCAGCATATAGTGTTTATGGGAAAAAGGAGTGATGTGGGGCAGAGGCCAGATGTCGTGAGTACTAAGTTACCGTCTTCCTTTTCAGTACCAAGAATCAGTGGTACAAGGAATCATTTTTTTCTTTAACTCCATTATAAATTTCTCCAACAATGTTTTCCTTTCTCTTTAGTCTTGTTTTTATCTATTCAGTAGGCTCTTAGTTTAGAAATTTATCTATACAAAAAAACATTTTAAAAAAGATCCTACTAGGAAAAGACTGCTAAACTGCACACATAATTCTACACACCGAATAAACACTACACCCCCCTCCACATGCCATCTCGCAAAACCTTGAGTGGATATTATAATCAGAACTGAGTCTTTTTATCGGTGATTTTCCTAAGCAAAGCATGCAGCTTTCTCACAAAAATATGATAAGAATAAATAAACAGTTTTATGTATGTGTTTTGAATCTTAACAATAATGTAAACATAAAATTAAATTTCTTAAGAATTCTTCTCAAAAGGAACCAAAGCAGCACCTTTTGAATCACTACATTATGAGAAACCAGCCAAGCAGTGGGTTTGTCAAAGCAACATTTTTCTGTTATTTCTATACCCTCACTAGACTGGGAAAGCCCCACCCATAGCCCTAGCCCTCAGCAGGAGCCGTGCCACTCCCAGCCTTAGCCATATGCAAATCCCCACAGGCAAAGGAAGAATCAATTGTGATACTGTCAAGTTGAGAGGAAGTTTTGAGTCACTTGTTCTCCTCACAAATCAGTACTCTAGAACTTAAGTCCCTAGTGTGACTGCACTTAGTTACACAGAGTACACACACTAGTGGAGAAGGGAAGATTTCTCATCTATAGGAGGAAGGTTAGACATGAGGAAACATTCACAGTGCCTAGTGAGTGGAATACACTTTGTGATCACTCAGAGGAGAAGGTAACACTATAGGAAAGGAAGACAGGCTGTATGGGAAAGTTGGATAGAGGGGGAAATTGTGAAGTATGACAGAATGTGAATTAGAACTGTCTTTTCATAGGTGGAAGAATTCAAATGAAAAAACTGAAACTGTGTAAAGCCAAATAGATAAGAAAATAATTTCACTTTATTTTGGCTACCACAAATCATTATAGGTTTCTGGAGAGAACATCAGTGTTGGGATGTTTAATACAGTTTAGCATACTACAAAACAATTATTTCTTAAATAACATCCTAGATCTGATATAACTGTCTTTTGCTACTTTGTGGGGTCTTTTTTTCTTCTACTCTTCTCCCCCCTTTTCTCCCCCCTTCAGCTCCTTATTAGAGAGGAGAGAAAAAGAGACAGAAGGAGAACGGTAGCAGCATTATCATTGGACTATTTCCTGCTGAGTAAGGGTATCAACCTCCTGTGACAAGTTTTCTTCATCATCAGGATATCTAATTTTTATTGTTTCTATTTTGTGCATGACTACTTAACAAACCATAACCAGACACGACCAATAGCAACCAACCACCAACAGACAAGCCACCCTGCCTCTAGGGGGCCTAGCATTTTCATAGCCTCTAGGGTACCTAGCATTTTCATACCCTCTGGAAAGTCCCCATCATTCAAAACATCATGTGATTGCACCAACGATCTGCCACTGGCAAAATCATGCCTCTGCTAGAGCACTCTGTAAATCATAATCAGCTGCTGTGGGTAATCAGAAGCATCTTCATTTTTCAATCTGAGAAATTTAAATGCTATCAGAAAGGGGTTCAAAAGGGCTCTCAGACTTCATAATTTGACAAAGAGCACAATGCCTAATCTCTACTGTTTTGGTTCAAAGTAGTTTTATCAATAACAAAACTGAAATCTCAAACTATGGTTACTAAAGGAATAGAGGCCTGGAAACAACTTAGCCTCTACCCAAGATTTATGACAATGGAGAGGAAAATGCATGCTTTGAGAATGAATTCAGAAACCAGTCATGACTCCACTCTTCTGGACTCTAGTTTTCCCTGAGGATTGTAGGAGAAAATATAGACAACTTTCAAAATGAGGATTAGGCCTCCTGTGCTATGCTGAGCTTCTGAAAATTGGGCTCCTAAACTCTCATGCCCATGAGATCCATTGTGGTCTGGAGAGTGTGAATAATTCTGTGGCATAGCTTCAGTGGTACTAGATTATTCATTCATGAACTTATTCCTACTGGCAATGGCTGCAACGAAGGGCAGTAGACACTGAAGTGGGAGAGATCTCCATGTTTACTGAAACTGTCAGCACCTTGTTGATATCAAACACTTGTGTTTGAGAAGAAGGAAAAATGAACTTGAATGTTCCTATTCTGGTTACAGGGCATAATCATGCCTACTCTAGTCAACAGGGGAGATGGCACTCAAGAGCATAACATGAAGCAACCCACGCATTAGTTAGCAAATAAACATGTTGCATATCATGTGTTCACCTCTTTGTGTCTCTGGAGTCCTGGGAACTGAAAAAGATAAACTGCCTAGAAGGAAAAACAAACAGAACTTGTGATAATGCTAATAGAGATGATTTAAGTAGACTGATGGGAAAGTCACAAGTGCAATTCAAAGTTTGCAGAGGGTGTTTGTAAGCACACTGAGATTATTTATCAAACCAGTCTAGTTTTTCAAAGCTACAACTTTAGACATTTGCATATAAGGCTAGAATGTTCCCAGGACTCAGGCCCTACCCTGAGACCATTTGAGTTTGACAGTACACAATGGTAAGCCTATGAAAGATCCCATGATGCTTCTTTATCTCAGACTCTCATGGAACAATTAGAAATACCTTGTGGCAGACAGTAACTGTCAGTGTTGCACTCACATTCCCAGCTTTCCTTCTCCTCACACACTTGCTACTTTAATGCTTCCTGCCTAGAAGCCATGTGATACTCCAAATTTATATTCTAAGGTGTCTGTTATTAGGTATTCTGCCATAACCAAGATAGAATTCCAAGATCTTCATTTAAAAAATCATATCAGATTTCAGATACTGAAGTTTCTGTCTTTCAGTTTTAGAGACTACTGTATATACTAAGTAAGGAGTAATTTTTCTTTTCACTTAATCCAGCACCTTTTGGGGGTAATACTAGTAGTTTATAATGAGACATCTTACCATCTTAAGAAGATGTAGCATGTGTGTATAACTCTAGCACCATGTTTAAAACTTCCTAAATTTTAATCTACATTAATAGATTTTTTTTTAAAATAGGAAATCATTAATGACTGAAGAAAATACAGTTGCAAAACAAATGGCTCTATCACTGTACACTCAGTGTCTGGATTCTAAATTCCTCTTCAAACTCAGTGATTAATTTCTCTGGTAGTGTTCTCAAATTCTGCCTACTATTTCTATTATATTTCAAGTTTCTGTATTTATTCCAGATTTTCTAAGATCAATTACCAAATCTTGGTTGTTCTTGTTTTATCAATGTAATCATTCTAGGGATGTGGAAGGGAAAAACAAAGTAGGTAATCCAACATGCTTCACTGTCCCAGACTAAATGACTTTCTTTACACTTATGTAGTGATGGATAATAAGATCTGCACTGACAGAACACAAATAATCTCCATAATTACACACCTGTGTTCTTAAAATAAAAATGTCTTCAAAGGTTCTGTGATGTAGAAATAAATACATTTCCGGATATCACTGGTATAGTTTCTGAAGCTCGTAGTTATGGTTTTGTAGTCTTTTATCTTTTAATTTATGACTGTGTATGTACCTCTTTTCTGATAAAGAAAAAATACATTTTATTTCCAATATAGTTAGTTTATGAGTGGGATGGGTCTTGGTTTACTTGTTAGATTTTCTGGATGATTCTTTTAAAAATGACACTGGAAGTTCGCGTTCCCCTTAGACTACAAGTTTTATCAGAATAACTTTCTGGATTTTTACAAGGTGAGATTACCATAGCTTTTCTCTGAGCTTAAGCTTAACAGAGAGGGTTGGCTTCCACATACCTCTGTGCCATTTCCCATCTGATCCACAAGTCAGGGTCCTAAAATGTTATGAGGAGCTGGAAGTTTCCTTAAAATACTTGAGGAAATACGTTCATACAAAATTATGTAAACAACATTTTTATCAAGTAAAAGACAGACTGATTTCTGTAATTTAAGTACTGTCAGCTTTATCCTCCCTCAATTTCCCCTCGTCACATTTTAATTCTTGTGTAAAGTTGTCTTATTGAAACCAGAGCTTAATAGCCAACAGCTTTTTAAAATTATTATGTACGTTGAACATTATAATTTCTCTAGCCTACGCCCAAGAATTTCTTTGCCCAAGGTTAGCATTTGTTTAACTATGACTGGTTTTATAGGGATTTAATTTATCACCAGTAAGCAGGTTTTTCTTATGCGTCCTAACTACTAACACCTTAGAATGTATTGCCTCTGATTTGTTTCGCAGCTATCTCCCTTCTACAGAATCAGTAGCTAAGGAGCCATTTGCTCTCAGTTTGCTGATTGTCAGAGGGGCAAGAATTTAGTTTCTTGTAAGCAGGCAATTCCTATTGATAGAATTCTACTTATATAATTATTGGTACTGACCTATGCTATATTGAAGTTATACATACAACTGAATAAAAAAAAGCACTATTATTAGGGATATTGAACAAAATAAATGTTCATATGAAATCACGATTTAATAAAAGTATTCAGAAAGAGAAAAAAAAATCCAGTGGAAGTCACTGGGGTTAGAAGGCATGAGAGGGTTTGTGGACAGAGTCTTCTTAACTTTGCCACCTGTTTTAGTTTCCTCTGCTATGATAAAATATTCTCAAGGGAGAAATGGTTAATTTGACTTACACTTCTGAGTTATAGTTCAACATTGCCATGAAGTCAAGGAAGCTGGACCTTGGAGCATCTAGTCATGGCCAGTTCTAAAGCGGGGGTAGGGGGTGGGGGGGGGATGAATGCAGGTATGCTGGAATGTTGTTGTGGATTGTCTTGGTGCTAATTGTATTTTGATGTCTTGATGCTATTTGTATTTGATGCTAATCCTGCGCTGATGAGGAGTGGGTCCTGTACTCAGGTGATTCCATGTGAACTTGCTCCCCCTTTTAACTGGTCAAATAAAGGCTAGAGCTTGTTGCTTGGGCAGTGGAAGGAAAAAGTGAGGCTGGAAGTTTTAGAGAGGGGGAGAAGAAGGAGGGGGAGAAGAGGAGACAGAAGGACAGAAAGAGAGGAAGATGGAGGAAGAGGAGGTGGAAGATAGAGCAGAACCATCATGGCCTGGTGGAACCACAAGGGCCATGGGATCTCATAGCTGGGGAATAGAGTAGTGTAGTGGTAGATCTGCCCAATCTAGGCATACAGCTTATAAATATTATAACTGAGCTGTATGTTCTTTGCACAGGCATATTGCGGTTGGATATTTTCCAGTATAAATCTGGGTAGTATTAAATACTAAGGCTGTCTGGTGTTTTCTATTTGCAATGATTTAGGTGGGTAAGAGAGAGCTCAAAACTGCAGAGCAGTCATGGTCGGTCAGTCTGTGGAACTTGAGAGGTAGCTCCAGGGGTTTTCAGGAAGGACTTCAGAGGCTTAGCAACCCAGCCAGGGGGGACAGGGCCAGAAGGCCATTTTCAGCATCAGGATAGGGGAAGGGGAAGCTACTGATTCTAGAGCCTAACCAGAGCTAGTGTGGAGTTTTAAAATCACACACAACAGCATGTAGCTTACTTCTGCCACTCTTAGACACCCCAGAATTCTAGAGAACCATGCACTGTAACTAAGTCTTCCCACTTCCATTAACAAAATCAAGAAGGTATCCCACAGACATAACCTCAGGCCAACATATTCTAGACAATACCTTGTTGAGACTCTCTTCCTACGTGATTTAGATTTGTTTATATATATATATATATATATATATATATATATATATATATATCAATATATAAAGCAATGATCATGATTGCTTTAACACTGGTTTTAAAACAGTTTGACCATCTTACTATTACAAGGAAGTAAGGCCTGCATATTAAACAGCTATGTGCCATTAGTACATCATGATTGCAGGTTACATTTAAAATATTGCTCTGAGAGGCAATCAGAGAAAACAACTGAAATGTATCTCTCCTACAAAATTAAACAAAATAGAATTCCAGCAGGAAAGAGGTGTATGAAGTCTGTAAACCATGAATTCTGTGTAATGAATCCATTTTCTCCTGTTATAGAAGCATTGCTAATACATACAAGCTTTGATAGAAACTGAGAAAATCAACTTGTTTTCTATATTCTACAGTTTGGTTAAGGAAGGAAGATGATCTGAATTGTTAAACATTTTTCAAGCTTTCCAAATACAAAATGTGTTAACAAAAAAAAAATTAAGATCATTGACTTATTTCACTAGATGTTAAGTGGCATATGGGACTGGCTTGTTTTTGTTGTTGTTGTTGTTTGTTTGTTTGTGTTTGGTTTTAATTTTGTATGGTTGGTTGGTTGCTTGCTTGGTTTCCCACGCATGTGTATATGTGTGTGCCCTAAATAAATTAGAATTCATTTAAAATGTATTTGGATTTCTTGCCTTTTTATTTAATTATAACTCATTATATTGGTCCTGACTTAAATCATTGCGAAAGAAATTGTTATGGTGTCTCAGAGAAGCCCAGACCAGAACACTCTGAAAGAGGCTATTCTTTCATCTCTGATAAAGAAAAAGTACACTCTCAAGAATCTTGGAAAAAAGCTGAAAGGGTCTTATATCTAATTTTAAGTTCCTCATTTGAAAAGACAAGACATTTTATATTTCGAAGCTTTTCTCTTTAAACTGAAGCCATAGCCTGTCTCCCCAGAAAGAAAAATGTAATCTTGATTTTTCTTTTCTTTGAAGGTTTTCTCCTTTTGCCAGGACTTTAGAATACCTGATAAAATTTAGCTCTCTTGGCCTGAGAAACCAGAGTATCCATTCCTCCCAGTTCCTTAGGAGCTGCAGAGCAGGTTTTAGGAAACCCTCTCCTCTTCTCTATTGAGTTCTCACACCCCTTTGGCAGGAACTCTAGAAACCAGGAACTGACTTCGGAACTGCAGACTGCCACCATGGCTCACCTCAGACATGTTCATATTCTATAATTTGCTTATAACTTAAAATGAATATGAAATATTAAAAAGTATTTAATACTCTGGGACACACTAAGGCCTCAAAATTGATTTCCGTTTTTTGTCTCTAGCCAAATTGTGAACTGGAGGGATTGGCAACATATATGTTCCCATGAGCTACCTTCAACAGCCTGTTGGTAAAATATGGGAAATTTAGTGAAACTATGAAAGACCTCCTGGGTGGTCTTGCACTGCACTGGTAAGGTACATGGATTCCATCATAAAGCATGTAGAAAGCGACTCTAATGTTATCTACCATAACCCTGCCCCCCAAAATGTGATGAGCTCATAACATAATCACACACACACACACACACACACACACACACACACACACACTGTGAATCTAAACTTGGAATTTTTAGCAGAATAAACAGCCCAGTTACACTGAGTTGGACAGTCGCAAGTCAGTGATTTTGTGGTTTGACCCTCATGTGTACATCAATCACAGCAAATTTCTTTCTCTCTCCATCACAAGAAAACCAGCACTTCCCACTCAACATGTCATTACCTTCACAATGGGATCTGCTCAAGGACAGAGCTTGGAGCCAATCATTTACTTTAAAACCCTATTTGAAATTACAGCTTCCTTCCTGTTGCAACTTAGCTTTTTGTTGTTGTTAGATACTTTATTTACATTTCCAATGTTCTCCCCTTTTCCTGGCTTCCCCTCCAAAAAAAACTCCCTGTTCCCTCCCCCCTCCTCCTGCTCACCATCCCACCCTCTCCCACTTCCTGGCCCTGGCATTCCCCTACACTGGCACATAGAGCCTTCACAGGACCAAGGGCCTCTCCTCCCATTGATGTCCAACAAGGCCACAGCTGGAGCCATGAGTCCCACCATGTGTAATCTTTGTTTGGTGGTTTAGTCCCTGGAAGCTCTGGGGGTACTGGTTAGTTCATATTGTTGCTCCTCCTATGGGGCTGCAAACACCTTCAGTTCCTTGGGTCCTTTCTTTAGCTCATTCATTGGGGACGCTGTGCTCAGTCCAATGGATGGCTGTGAGCATCCACTTCTGTATTTGTCAGACACTGGAAGAGCCTCTCAGGGAACAGCTATATCAGACTTCTGTCAGCAAGCACTTCTTGGCATCCACAATAGTGTCTGGATTTGGTGATTGTATATGGAATGAATCACCATGTGGGGCAGTCTCTGGATTGTCATTCCTTCAGTCTCTGCTCCACACTTTGTCTCTGTAACTCCTTCCATGTCTATTTTGTTCCCCCTTCTAAGAGGGATTGAAGTATCCACACTTTGGTCTTCCATCTTTTTGAGTTTCATGTGGTTTATGGATTGTATGTTGGGTATTCCAAGATTCTGGGCTAATATCCACGTATCAGTGAGTACATGCCATATAAGTGTTTTTTTGTGATTGGGTTAACTCACTCAGGATGATATACTCCAGATCCATTAACTTGCCTAAGAATTTCATAAATTCATTGTTTTTAATAGCTGAATAGTATTTCATTGTTTAATTGTACCACATTTTCTGTATCCATTCCTCTTTTGAGGGACATCTGGGTTGTTTCCAGCTCCTGGCTATTATAAATAAGGCTGCTATGAACATAGTAGAGCATGTGTCCTTATTACATGTTGGAGCATTGCAAGCTTGTACAACTACTCTGGAAATCAGTTTGGCTGTTCCTGAGAAAATTGGACATAGTACTACCTGAGGACCCAGCAATACCACTCCTAGGCATATACCTAGAAGATGTTCCAACATGTAATAAGGATACATGCAACTTTGCTTTAGAACAGATTTCCACTGATTTGGCAAATAACTCATCATTTTTCCTTCATGGTTTGATTCTATTACCTTGCACAACTGTTTGGAAACAGTATTTTTTTCTAAAGAACCGTAATTTTCCTGTTTTATCCCACGTGAGACCTGTACAAATCAAGCCCACCAAAATCCCAGTACAGATAAGGCAGAAGATCTCCAGGCCATAATCTACACTGAAGAGCTATTAACAGTGGATGCGTGCTGGTCTGGAGGGAGAGTAATGCTTTATTGAGCATGTGGCTGCTGGTAGGTTTCCCATGATCCAGTGGATGACCCCACATCCACATATGTATGGGCAGGACTAATTGTTAAAAGACAAAATAAAATGGTTTAACATAAGAGAAAAATAAAAAGACATGAAGTTGGGAGAGGGCATGCTGTGGAAAACATAAAGGAAGTTGGAAGGGAGAGTAGTAGATATTATCATATTTTATTGAGTGCCTGCATGAAATTCTCAAGAAATAATAAAAAATGAATATAAAAGAAACAAGAAAAGTGGAAATCAAGTATCCATGGGTCCATCAGATATGAACTCAAATGGTCAAGTAAAGCAACTTAATTTCTATTAAGCGAACTTGATTATAGTCTTATCCCTGGAAAGAGCACTAAATTATACACATAAATGTCAACCTATCAGTAATAATTTGCAATAATATTTAGTAGCAAATAGATAAATTTTAATGTTAAAAATGAATTAAATATTTTATGCTTAAATTGGCCCTTTAGCCATATAATTTGAAATGTGTATTCAAAGGAACTTTAATGTCATAATAATTATTCTCAAGGGTTCCATCACATATATTAGCAAGCTTCCTCACTCTGTTTGGCAGACAGGCAGGCAGCACATGCAACTGGTCCAATTACACAGGGAAGAATTTCATGACCATGATACAGTACTTTCTGGCAGGGTGCCTATAACTAAAAATAATATCTTTATGGTTTTTCACTTTATCTTCATCTCAGAATTTCATCAATTAGATATGTAGTCTCTTAAAAGCAAAGTTGATATTCTAGCACATAGATGCTTTATATCCATAGGGAAGGGGAAGGGTCTTAGAAACTCAGACGTCTAGGTAATTTTGTTTAATCACCCTCTTCCTTGGGATAAGAATTAGATAATACCATTAATAATGTACATTGAAGTTTACGACACTGCTTTTATCAATTGGAACTTCACTTTCGTGTTTCCCATAATACGATTTTCAGAGTGAAAACCAAGTAACAAACTGGATATCACACTGGGATATGTAGCTGTCAGACCAACTTTCTGATTTAAATCCTTTCTTACTGAAGCTGTATTGTGCATCTCCAGGACTTAATTTCTGATTCTCAGTGGGAGAAGGAGGCCATGTACAGAGAGTGACAGGTAAATGCTAACTAGGTATAATGCGATGAAGGCAGCCTTGAGGCCTGGGGCACACCAGTAAGTGGCCCCTCAGAAGTACTTGCTGCTGAAGAGATTCTAAGCTGCTTTCATTACAAAAGAATTGTACTTAAGTAAAATGACTTTTGCATGTTCTCTTTCCACTCCTAACCTTTCCAAGGCTCTCTTATTTCTAAGATATTGACTTCAGTCTTTTAGTCAAGTAGGCTGTTTTTTGTTGTGTCTAATGAAAAAAAGTTAGTATTTTGCTAACAAGCCTGGAATGGAATTAAATTGACATGATTTCAAATTTGAAATAATCATTTCCTAGACAGAATGAGAGTCCTTGCCCTTGGGTTATTTCCACATTTGAGTTGTATATGTCTCAGTAAGAATTTAGAGGAGCCAACCTTTCTGACAAAGTTTGAGTCTGCATCTTCTCTTTCTTCCTTTTGTTTCCTCCTATTCAATGGCTGACCTGAGCTGTTTTCTGACTGACACCTGCTCCAGTCTGCCCCAAGCTGTATCCTTTCCAATGCAGGTCTAAATTACTTTTCAACATACTTCTGCTACTCATTCTGTTAAGTGCCCCAACCAAATATAAGTTCCTATTGGCCTAAAAATAGATCTCTGGCCATCTGGAGCCCCAAATTTTTGCATTTTCTCTTTCACCTCGAAGCAACTCTGCCAGTCTTAAGAGAACTTCACCTGATGTAATTGTGTCTGCCTCCAACTGCCCCTGATCAGATACTGGAGCTTTCGTTCTGAGTCAATAACTCTCCCTTGTTAACACCAGGTTTCCTGAAGGGATCAGATGCTCATTCATTTTGACATTTTTCAAGCCATCAGAAGAGCTAACAAATCCCAGACTGATTTTTGCTTTGGTCTGTGCTTTATGAAATCTTATATCCTATACATATTTAGAACGGACTAGCTTTCACCTGACTTAAGAAACACTGGTGATTCATGCGACTCTTCAAGTTGAAGTATTGAAAGTGATCAAGTGATGTTTTTTAAGGTTTATCTTATCAAAATTGATAAAAGTCAACAAACACTTATGAACATTTAACCTTTCGCGTTTCTCTTAATATACAGCATTAAAACAAGTCCTTAAGCAGAATACAAGGTCAGGATTCAAAAGAATAAGGAGCAGGGGTACAATATTGCTCAATTTAAAAAAAAAATTTTTTCCCCAAATTTGTGGATAGCAAGTGTGTGAAGATTTTATTTTTTATGGATTGTTCAAGCACAGCTACATTCAATCTGATTACAAAGCCCTCTGCGCTTCTAGCTACCCTGGGATGCCGCCCTATGACTTTTAGGTTATTCTCAATTACTTTTCTTAGCTGCTCTCAACCCTGCTCACCATATTTTCCTGGTGAAGACCACCAGGACTCGGAGTCTTTGCCTGCCACTCTGTACATAGCCTCCTTCTCCCACTGAGAGGAGAATTAAGTCCTTGAGATACACAATACAGCTGCAGGAAGAAAGGATTTAAATCAGAAAGTTGGTCTGACAGCTGGTTATTCCAGTGTCTCTTGACTCCATATTTCTGGTGTGCATATCTCACTGATCCTTCCATTTCATAGATCCTTCCTCTCAACTCTTCTGAATTTCTGATAAGTTAAAAGTTAGTCTTTGGCCCTTGTCTTTGGATGCAAAGTCCATTATCATCAAAGCAGAAGCATGGCAGCATCCAGGCAGCCATGGTGCAGGGGCAGCTGAGAGTTCTACATTTTCATCTGAAGGTCACTAGGAGAAGACTGACTTCCAGGCAGCTAGAATAAGGGTTTTAAAGCCCAAGCCCGCAGTGGCACATTTTCTCCAACAAGGCCATACATCCAAATAGTGCCACCCAATGGGCAGAGCATATACAAACCATCACAGATGTACATTGTAGAATGATGATTCCAAAGGCGAGGAGAAGATGGATTAGGAAAAAGATACAGAACAAAGTGGAAAAGTGACATTAATTATGGAAAAGGGTTAATGATTAGACTTTTATTTGAAAATGCCATTTAACATCTGTGCTTTGATTTTTTTTTTTCTTTGAAAACACAATGCCAAGATCAGAGGTATTTGCTCCTCAATGTACTCCATTGTGCATGAGTTTTATCCTGTCTCTGGAGTGTTTTTACAAGGTAAATGACAATTTTCATTTATTTCTTTTCTTTTAAAACATATTGTTTTAAAAATATTCTCTGGGTATTGACAAGAATGCATATGGGTATAAATAGATTCCTTTGTATTTCTATCTCAAGTTTTCTATAAGTTTTGTCTTTTGTTACCCTGGGAAAAAAATTGTAGTCATTTTCCTTTTACATATCAATTCTTCATTTTATCTGTTTAGAAGAAGAATAAAAAAATATTTTAAAACATCTTACTCTCTCCTTAATGGCCATTCTCATCCTCCATTTGGCTTACAGTCTTACCTCTTGTTGCTTCATTTATAATAATCTATGACATTTTGCTCTATAGCTCTCTAGTTCACTCATAAACTATGTATAATCTGGTTCCTTTACTGTTACCATGTATTGTTTAATGAATATTTAATTTAAAAATGTCTTCCTTTTTCCTCCAAGTCTGTTTGGGCATTTCTTAGAAGTTGCTTGTTCCTTTCTTGCTCAGTTCCAAGTTCAAGGATTTAATTAATTAAATTTATCACAATAATTTTGTATATTTTATTTCATAATATAGTCTATTTTGTAATTTTAAATGATATATAGTCACCACTTTATATTTTTCATGTGACAACTCAAAATAACTGATGAAGTTTGTACCCATGATTTGTGGTTTCTGGTGATGTTAGTGTTGTTTTATTTCACCACTTGTGTTCCTGAAACTATGGATGTTTCCCC
>JADRCD010213366.1:26739-44707 GCA_019843815.1 Montemys delectorum
TGTGTGTGTGTGTGTGTGTGTGTGTGTGTGTGTGTGTGTGTGTGTGTTTGTATATGTGTGTGTGTGTGTGTGTGTGTGTGTGTGTGTGTGTGTGTGTATGTTTAACCTGGATAAAACTAATCGCTTGCCATATATTCAGGATCTATATTTACATACCCTACCAACTATGGGTCAAAATGCTTGGGAAAATAAAAACTAGCTCTATTTAACCACTAGTCCCTAAAAAAAATGTCTTAACTAGTAACTTAAAATTTTATGACATTTATTTGTGTTTGCATTGTACATGGACATTAGAGGACATATTGACTCTTTTGAATGTATGTCATCAGCTTTGGCAGCCCTAGCCTTTGACTCTTGAGCTAGCTCATTGCCCAAAATGAGGGCTTATGCAGCACTCACAGTGTATGAATCCTCATAAGTAACCTAGACAGAAGTAAAATATACAGGAAGATGGTGTACAGGAGATACAAAATACTATAACATTTACCTGTGGAATTTAGTATCTGTGGTAGCACCAATTCCTCGCAAATATATTGCATAACAATGCAGTGCAGTTCATAATCCTCTAAAATGTCACAATCTTAAGTCTTTAACTGATGATCATTTGGTACTGATATAAGTACTATAAAAGTCATTGTTGGTTTAACTTTAACACCCTCACTTGAGGGTGTTACTACCATGATGTATTATTCTCATTATCAATTAATATATGAGAATAAGTCAATGTTATTTACAAACTGTATCTATTGATTTACAGTAGATTCTGGGGGAACATTTAGCTCTTCATCTCACCTATTCAGTGATAAAGCATGCTTCTCACCATATTGTTTATAGCGCCAACAAACTACTGTCCATCTATTCACAAGGTAGCATTTTATTGACAACTAAGCACATCATACTGAATATTAAGGAAGATGGTCCTGACGTGACATTTTCTCATTAAATTGGTAATCATGTAGGAAATTAAATGAGATTAGCTTTTCTGAAAGGTTTCCATTTAGTGTTCATTCTCTCAACCTCTTATTGTACACAAGCCTTCCAATGTGAAGTCCAACAGAATTTATTGTTTCTTTATTCTAATATGATTTTTTTCCACTCTGAGACTTCATGAAAAAAAAAAAAAACCTATACTTTACACCTATGAAATTTCCAGAGGAGTAATAGAACACATACCTATGACTCTATACTACTACATTTTCTTTGTCTTAGTACTCTTTTACTCCTTAACCCAGTATCTTTGGGATTTCTTAAATAAGAAATAACATGAAGTGACATTTGACTTTAGGCTATTTTTAACTAGTGTTGAAATATTCAATTAAAATACTAATATTAGGTGAATAAAATGTCAGAACATCTTTAAATTATATAAGTCATTAGAAATGTCTATATCCTTTAGACTTAAGCTTAAAAGACGTTTGAAATGGATTTTTTTCAGAATTTGAGATCTTTTTTTATTTTAAAGTGCATTTTATTATACCAACTCTTTCAATTAGAGAAAACCCACTGGCTTGCTATTAAATGATCTGTTTATTAGTGTCAATACATTCTTTTTTTAAAAAAAAATTGGATATTTTCTTTATTTACATTTAAAATGTTATCTCCTTTCCTGGTTGCCCTCCCTCCTGGAAACACCCTATCACATCCTCCCTCCCCCTGCTTCTATGAGGGTGTTCCTTCACCCACCAACCCACTCCCACCTCCCCTCCCTTGATTCCCCTACACTGGGCCATCTATTGATCCTTCATAGGACCAAGGATGTCTCCTCTAATTGATGCATATGCAGCTAGAGCTACGTGTACTCCTTTGTTGATGGCTTAAACCCTGGGAGTTCTGGGTGGGGGGAGAGGTTCTGATTGGTTAATATTGTTGTTCTTCCTATGAGGTTGCAATCCCCTTCAACTCCTTCAGTTCTTTCTCTAACTCCTCTGTTAGGGATCCTGTGCTCAGTCCAATGGTTGGCTGCTACATCCACCTCTGTATTTATAAGGCTCTGGCAGAGCCTGACAGGAGACAGCCATATCAGGCTCCTTTATGCATACACTTCTTGGTATCCACAATAGTGTCTGAGTTTGGTAACTGTATATGGCATGACTCCCCAGGTGGGCAGTCTTTGGGTGGCCTTTCCTTCAGTCTCTGCTCTATACTTTATCTCTGTATTTGCTCTTGTGAGTATTTTGTTCTTCTTCTAAGAAGGACCAAAGCACCCACACTTCAGTCTTTCTTCTTATTGAGCTTCATATGGTCTATGAATTGTATCCTGGTTATTTAGAGATTTGGGGCTAATATCCACTTAAGAGTGAGTGCATACCATGT
This sequence comes from Montemys delectorum, assembly GCA_019843815.1. Taxonomy (NCBI): domain Eukaryota; kingdom Metazoa; phylum Chordata; class Mammalia; order Rodentia; family Muridae; genus Montemys; species Montemys delectorum. The sequence goes on from JADRCD010213366.1 coordinate 29,053, forward strand.
GTGTTCTTTTGTGATTGGGTTACCTAACTCAGAGTGATAATTTCTAGTTCTATCTATTTGTCTAAGAATTTCATGAATTCATCATTTTTAATAGCTGAGTAGTACTCCATTGTATAAATGTACAGCATTTTCTGTATCCATTCCTCTGTTGAAGGACATCTGGTTTCTTTCCAGCTCCTGGCTATTATAAATAAGGCTGCTATGAATATAGTAGAGCATGTCACCTTATTAAATGTTGGGACATCTTCTGGATATATGCCCAGGAGAGTTATAGCTGGGTTCTCAGGTAGTACTATGTCCAAATACAAGAACATATCAAAACTATCATTCACTACTGTCAAGTAGGCTTCATCCCAGAGATGCAGGGATGGTTCAATATGAGAAATCCATCAATGTAATCGACTACATAAACAAATTCAAAGAAAAAAACCACATGATCATTTTATTAGGTGCTGAGAAAGCATTTGACAAAATTTAGCATCCCTTCATGTTAAAAGTCTTAGAAAGATCTGGAATTCAAGGCCCATACCTAAACATAGTAAAAGCAATATATAATATATCTTGTTTTCTCCATCTATGGTAATTGAGAATTTTTCTGGGTATAGTAGCCTGGGCTGGCATTTGTGTTCTTGTAGAGTCTGTATGACATCTGCCCAGGATCTTCTGGCTTTCATAGTCTCTGGTGAGAAGTCTGTTGTAATTCTGATAGGCCTTTCTTTATATATTACTTGATTTTTTTCTCCTTACTGCTTTTAATATTCTTGCTTTATTTAATGCATTTGGTGTCTTAATTATTATGTGATGGGAGGAATTTCTTTTCTAGTCCAGTCTATTTGGAGTTCTGTAGGCTTCTTGTATGTTCATGGCCATCTCTTTCTTTAGGTTAGGCAAGTTTCTTCTATAATTTTGTCTAATATTTACTGGCCCTTTAAGTTGGAAGTCTTTACTCTCTTCTACACCTATCATCCTTGGGTTTGGTCTTCTCATTGTGTCCTGGATTTCCTGGATGTTTTGGGTTAGGTGGTTTTGTCATTTTGCATTTTCTTTGGTAGTTGTATCAATGTTGTCTATGGTGTCTTCTGCACCTGAGATTGTCTCTTCTATCTCTTGTATTCTGTTGGTGATGCTTGCATCTATGACTCCTGATCTCTTTCCAAGGTTTTCTAACTACAAGATTGTCTCCCTTTGTGATTTCTTTATTGTTTTTATTTCCATTTTTAGATCCTGGATGGTTTTGTTCAATTCCTTTACCTGTTTGATTGTGTTTTCCTGTAGTTCTTTAAGGGATTTTTTTGTTTCCTCTTTAAGGGCATTTACTTGTTTACCTGTTTTCCTGTGTTCTCCTGTATTTCCTTAAGGGAGTTATTTATGTCCTTTTTAAAGTCCTCCATCATCATTATGAGAAGTGACTTTAGACGAGAATCTTACTTTTATGATGTGATGTTGTATCCAGGACTTGCTATGATGGGACAATTGGGTTCTGATACCAAGTAACTTTGGTTTCTGTTGCTTTTGTTCTTATGCTTGCCTCCTGCAATCTGATTATCTCTAGTGCAACCCTGTCCTCGCTATATCTAACTGGAGCTTGTGCTTCCTGTAGCCCTAGTTTTGTCAGAACTCCTACCAGTCCAGCTGTCTATGTGATCCTGTGATTCCAGGATCCTGTGATCCTGAGATTCTGGGTGTGTCAGAGTTCCTGAGAATCAAACTGCTTCTGAGACCCTGGTGTGACCAAGTTCCTAGCATCCTGGGATCCTAAGAGCCTGCTCCTGCTAGAGTGCCTGGGAATGGAGCCTCCTCCAGGGTCTGTGTGGCTGGTAGCTGAGTAGCCCAAGGTAGACTGGCGCAGACTGGAAGGAATCTGAGTCACTGGTCAGGTGGGGTTCCTTTGTCCCTGTATCCTGCTGTTCCCAGCTACTCATGGTGGTGTAGGAACAGATGTTGTGTTTTCCTCACTCCTGATCCTAAGATCCTGGGCATGTTAGAGTGCTTGGGAGTGGAGCATCCTTCTGGGGGCTGTGGTAGTGGCTGCTGGATTTGCACCCAAGGTTTACCTGAAGGAATCAGATCTACTGGTCAGGTAGGTTTTCTGTATCCCTAGTAATCTTATTATTAGATTGCTAAGAGGACAGAAATAATCCAGAAGTTGACTTATTTTTTAAATATGTTTATTATTATATAAACTAATTAGTAAATGTTAGATTAAACTTGTTGATTATTTATTCTTAGCAAGAATCCATTCCTCATGCCACAGCTCATTCTCCCCATAGAAAGTCAACCCCAGCTTTAATGGTGAGAAAAAGATAGAGCTTTTCTATTCAGTCCTGGTGAACATGTTCTTTCCCATTAAGCCCTGGTGAATTTGGTATGTTCTTTTCAGGTGTCTCACAGCCTGGAGAGTTAGCTATTCATTAAGTATCCTCACTACATTCAGCGGTTGGTATAAATATTATTATTTAAGTAACATTGCTAAGAAACATCTCAGGAAGAGTAACTGAATTCCTGGAGGGTACTAATATACTTAGGCCTTTGACAATATCCAAAATCAATTCCTTATAAATATTCTGGAGAGAGTGGGCATACAGGATGTATCTCACTATAATAAAGACTATATGCAGGAAACCCATAGCTAGCATCATCCTAAGAAGGGAAAAACTCTTAAACTATTCCCACTAAAATCAGGAACAAGCAAAGGTGTCCAGTCTTGCCACTCCGGTTTCACATTGTACATCAAGTCTTAGCTAAAGCAATAAAAAACTGAAGGAAGTGAAGTTGATACAAATGGGAAAGAAGTCAAAGCATCTTTGTGTGTAGATAAGATAACTATATGCAAGAAAGACCCCAACTAACAACTCCACCAGAGAATTCTTACAGATGGCGAGTGCATTCACAAAAGTGGCAGAATAAAACATTAGAAGCATTCTTGTACTAATGACAAACACACCGGGGGAAAATCAGGGAAACAATATTCACAATGGTTCAGAACGAGAAAAAAAAAAGGAAAAGAGAGAAAGAAAGGGAGAACAAAAGGAAGAAAAGGAGGAAGGGAGATCTTGAAATAAACCTGAGACAAATAAAATGCTTACAACAATAAAGACTTTAAGACACTGTAAAAATTTTCAAAACTATATTAGAAGATGAAAAGACCTCCCATGATCATGAACTGGCAGGATAGCACGAAATTGTCCATTCCATCAAAAACAATCTACAGAGTCAATATAATCTCCATTAAAATTGCAATGTACTAAAACTTAAAATTTATATGAAAGCATAAAAATCAAAAGATGGCAAAAACAATACTGAAAAACAGTAAAGGAGACATCAAGAAATAGACTTGAGCTCATTGGTGGAAGAACAGTATTTCCTGAGAAGCCTATTTGTTTTGATTTGTATTTTCATTTCTGATTATTGTTGTTGTTTGCTTGTTTGCTTGGTTGCTTGGTTATTTCTGTTGGTTTTGTGGTTAGTATTTTTGTTTTTATCTAAGCTTCTATAGTAATAGGTTAAATTTGACTTTTTGAAAAGGATGCTAATGTTAATTATCCCTTCCTGTATTTCGTCTTTCATCCAGAACTCTTATTGCCTTCCCTAAATTAATGGTTTCTGTACAATTTTCCCTTTTAACTCTTTATACAACTACTCTCTATTTCCCCTTATCTTGAAGCACACCTCTCCCATGTCAGTTTAACAATTTTCTGATCTGTATGAGCATTTTAAATGAAACACACATATCTGAAGATTCAAAGCTAATACCCACAAATGAGAAAAGACATGAGATGTTTGTTACCTCAAACAAAGTGTGGGTTACCTCACTCAAGGTAGTTGTCTTCAGTTCCATCCATGTACCTGGGAATTTCATTATTTTACTTTTCTTAACAGCTGAATAATATTCCATTGTATAAATATGCCACAATTTCATAATCTATTCATCAGGTCACAGGCATGCACACTGTTTCAATTTCTTGATTATTAAGGATGAAATAAAATGAACTTGATGAGAAGATTTCTAGGATGTAGAGTGCAGTAGTTTCACAGCTCTTTGGAAAGTTTTTAAATCTAGAATATTAAAAGAACTAAAAAAAAAAAGTTCACACCAAAACTAAAACAAATCATCCAGTCAAAAATGAGGGATAGAGCCAAAGAACAAAGGACAAAATACAGAAGAGTGAGAAACATTTAAAAAAAAGTGTAAGACCCTTAACTACAAGAGAAATGTAACTCAAAACTACTTTGAATTTTTTTTATCTTATCCCCGTTTGAATGGCTAAGATCACAAACAAGCCAAAATAAAACAAAAAATTAAGACAATAAATGTTGACAAATGGATGTGATAAAAGTGAGCACTTATTCATGGCTGGCGGGAGAACAAACTGGTGGATCCACTACGAAAGTCAGTGTGGAGATTCCTCAAAAAGCTGGTAGTAAATCTAGGAAGAAAACATGAAAAATAATGTTCTCTAAAGGAAACATGAGATAAGAAAAAATATTACATTTTCTATTTTGCAGTTCCCCCAAAACTAGAGTGCAATGGATTTCTAGGTCTGACTCTGGATTCAGCTGCTGAGTTGTAGCAAGCCATAAAGTTTCCAGAAGACTCGACTACATCTTCACAGAAGACAACAGAATATAACATAATTGTAATGAAAATAAATTTGACTTTTGCGTGTACCTAAAAGGGACATTTAAGGCCCAGAGAATACCGAGAGCACGTTGAGTACTGTTTATCCAGGGAACATTGAGATTTCCTTTTGATTACACTTCTTAGACAAATTTATAACTGTTTCCTGTGCTCTTGAAGAAAAAAACTATTTTTAGGGAAGTATACCCATGATAGAGTTAATAGAAGTTTGACAGCTACTTTCAAAATAGATGTATAATAGATAAATATTTTCTATGATTATAAATATAAATCAAGGTAAGAAAGCTTTGGGTTGCTGATAAACAGCTTGTTTTTATATGATTGTTGGAATAATTGTTTTTTTAAAAATTGTTTAAAAAACAATTTCTCACATGCCTACACATGCATATGCACAGATCTCAAAGAATTAAACTACTAATCAAGTCAGTCATGTTTTGTATAGCCAAAAAGTTTTATTAGAAGTTTGTTTAAAAAATTACTAGTGTAAATGAGTTGTAGAACATTATAAAATGCTTTGCATTTCATAATTTGAAAGGACTTTTTATTTGAAATTGATTATTTAAACACTTTTAATTTTGATAATACCATTTAGTGCTGCTAATTGTTTTTAATCTCATAAAATACATATTATTATATTATATGCTTAAATATAATTTAAAGATATATTTGAGTGTGTTAATTTTGTAATCATATTTCTTTGACAAGTTATATATGCTTTCTTTCACCTTCTTGGTATATCTTTTTTATATTTACTTTCTAAATTAAGTAAACATTTTAACTTGCTTTCAAGTTTTACCATCTGCAATGTAGTCATTGGTTTTTCTAATCTTCTCTGTCTCTCTGTCTTCTTCCCTGACTCTCTGTCTATCTCTTTCTCCATCTGTCTTTTGCTGACTATCTGCCTCTCTGTCTCTTTTGATGTGTCTTTCTGCCTCTGTATCTTTGTCTGTCTTTCTGTCTGTCTGTCTGTGTCTGTGTCTGTTTCTGTTTCTGCCTCTGTCTTCTGTCTCTCTGTCTCTGTCTCTGTCTCTGTCTCTGTCTCTGTCTCTCTCTCTCTCTCTCTCTCTCTCTTTCTGTGTGTGTGTGTGTGTGTGTGTGTGTGTGTGTGTGTATGTGTGTGTATCCATGCCATATGTGCAGAAGAATGCAGAGGGTAGAGATTGATGACAGGTATCTTTCTCAGTCACTCATCACCATCTGTTTGGAGCTCGAGTCTGTCTCTGAATAGCTACAGAAGTAAGATGTTTTCATAGTTGGGAGTTTCTAAGCAAGAGTCTATTCAATAAAGCCTACGACACAAGTTCTTTGCCTGTGTCCGTGTTTTCTCCAAGATACTCACTCCTAGAAGAGCCAAAGTACAATGTGATTACAAAATATGGCACTCCACAAAAACACTGCAGGTTCCTTACTGGTCTTGAACAAAGTCACAAAAATTCTTTGAAAATTTAGTGAATACCTTATATAGATTATAAAGGATTCTATGATTTCCACTCATATTTTTTCAAATTAAAGTTATTTATTTAACAACTATTTTATCCCAGTTTCCCTCTTGGGCATTAAGATTTTGTATCAACCTAAATTGAAGGCCTACCTCTCTTTCTTCGTTTTATACAGGAGGACCTTCCACATTTTCTCTTAAAATATAGCATTCTTGGTATATATATACACATATTTTTAGCATTAAAAAGAAAGATGACATCCCTGCTGGCTAGCTTTCATAGTGGTATGCAAACTGCCAGCAGATAAAAGACATCTATAACCAGGACTAAACTCTGTCTATAGTACCAACTGCCAAGAAAGACATGTCCGATGGTATAATAGTGGTAATAGTATTCGTGGGTGTAACCAACCTTCCTTTTGATTAGATTTGAGGCCTCCCTCCATGGGAAGAATTCATGATTAGTACTATAAATATGACCAAATGCTAAACTAAGAAGTCATAGGCCCCCAAAGAGAATTACTTGCTAGTGTTTTGCTAAACAGTCAGATTTTCAAACTCCCTGGATAGTGGTAGATTGTGCCTCTGTGGACAACCTCACACCCATAAAAAAAAGCTGAAAGGATGAATTATGTCACTATATTCTATTCTCTGTCATTTGCTGGAATCACACATAGCCATCCTGACAGCCTGCACTCTGCAGTGACCTGTCATATCCCTTAGTGGGATGAAAGAAATGGTGCCCGAGCACTTGTGACTCTCCTTCTTACTCACAGTGGTAGGCTTGTGTGCTTCAGCCGGGGTGCACATGGGAGATCCCACTCACTTACCAGAAGGATCAGCTGGGTTTCTGAGTTTGCTCGTTCCCAAAGTCTGCACCTTGCCACATTCTACACAACTCACCTCTTACATAAATATAAGGAGGAAGGTCTTTCGGCTGGTAGTTTCCAAGTTTCTATTTCTTTTTGTCCCAGTTAAAAGGAACAAAATTTCAGACTTGCCTATGTAAGACAATAAAGCTTTAGAACATACTATGACTAAAAAATTACTTATTTCAGAGAGTGTCACAGAAGCTGGTCATTAAACATTGGGTGGGAAACCTTCAGTTGTTTTGAATCCCAGTTCCGATATGCACTGGATCAGAGACTTCTTTATGTGCCGTTTTCTCCATCTACAAAATGGGATAGTGACAGCAGATTTCTCTTAAGATTGCTGTACAGACTAAATAAAAGTAAATCATATGAATTGTTTAAGGCCTCCAAAGTACCAAGTATTTTGTGCATTTAGCTGCACTATCATCTTTACTTTTGTCACAGTTTTAAAGCTTCTGATCTCTCTGGTCTTTCCATCTCTGGTCCCATTTTCTCATTTATTCTGCATAGGCTAACTTTATGTCAACTTTATATAAAATAGTGTCATTTCGAAAATGGACACTTCAATTGAGAAAATGAACATATCAGATTGGCCTGGATGTAAACTGATAGTGCATTTTCGTGATTGATGTTTGGTGTGGGAGAACCCGGTTCATATGGGCAGTGTCATCCGTGTTCTGGTCATCCTTGCTCCTATAAAAAAGTAAGTCAAGTAAGCCATGAGAAGAGAACAAGCAAGAGGTATTTCTCTATGACTTATGAATCCATTCCTGCCTCCAGGTTTCTTCCTGGTTTCCCTCAGTGGCACAAGGTATTGTGAAACTGTATGATAAAACAGATTCTTTTTTTTTCTCCTAGTTGCTTTTGGTCGTGTTGTTTTATTACATCAGTAGAAATCCTAACTATGATAGAAATTGGAGTATGGTATTGCTGTGACAGACCTAAACCAAGTGTTTTGGAGAGGTCTGTGAAAGGATTTTCAAAGTTTATACTGAAAAAGCTGTTGAGTGTCCAGAACTTAATGAACTGTTATAAGAACATAGAACATAATGCAAGAGCCATGTAAAGTAAATCTGGCTTGTGAAGTTTCAGAAGTAAATTTTGAAAGTCCACTAATGACTGTGTTGTGGCTGTCCAATATTTTGAAGTAAGAACTACTGAAGAAAAATCTTTGGTTTGCTGGGACAACAAATACTGATTAATTAGAGCTGAGAAATTAGTGATAGTTAAGGGGGAAAACATTTTTGAGAATAAATCCTGTAAGAAGCACTTCTTTGGGTTTATCACATAAAAGCTGTGATCTAGACAGGAACAAAACTGTATTTACATTTGGGAGCAGAACTTGGTAAAAGTCACCCAGGTTGTACTTGTTTTGTAAACATGAAGGAATCATTGACAGAGTTGAGGTTTGGTACCATGTATCAGGGTTAGACTTTATGAAGAGAGCCCAAGATAGTAGACTGGTGAAGGTGCAGCTCAATTATAGTGGAGATTTCAGCATTTTGGTGATGTCAATGCCATGGGATAAGGATAACAGCACTGTGAACCCGACCCTAAGAGGCAATCTGTATGTGGTTTGGATGGCAGAGCTGGAGAGGTGGAGTAGAACAGGTCGTTTGGAAACCAGAAGATCATCAGTTCCAGAAAATCTGACATTGAGCTTCATACTATTTGGTTTGGCCTTTGCTTTTCTTTGATTTTGATCATACCCTGGTTATTCCTCTTGGGATAAGAAAGTATTTAACTTATTTTGATTTTACAGGAACCCACAGTTGAGAGACTTTGAACTTTTAAAGAGACTTGGGAGTTTTAGAAGGACTTATGGCTATTTTAGAGAAACTTTGAACTTTAAAAGAGGCCTTGGATGTTGTAAAGAGACTGAACTTTTCAAGTGTTGAAATTTTTAAAGAGTGTGTTTTAAAGTTGAAGTGTTTTAAATTTGGGATGTTTTATATTGTCTTATTAATATGAACATGACATATTGGGTACAAGAAGAAAGGCAATATTGTGGCTTAAAAATGATGGTTATGTCAAGATGACAAGGGGTCAATTGTACTGGCTATTTATTATGTCAACTTGATACAAGCTAGCATCATCTGGGAAGAAAGAATCTTTATAGAGAAAATGCTTCCCTGAGATTGGCTTGTAGGCAAGTCTACAGGGTATTTTCTTGATTAATGTTTGGTGTGGGAGGGCCTTTGCCTCTGTATGTTGTGCCAACCATGGGTGGGTGGTCCTGGATGGTAAAGGAAAACAGGTTATTCAAGACATGGGAGCAAGTTGGTAAGGAAACTCCTTCACGGCTTCTACTTTAGCTTTTGTCCTGAGTCCCCGCCCTGGCTTACCTCAGTGAAGGACTTCAAAGATAAGGTGAAATTAACACTTTCTTTCTCAAGGTGCTTTCAGTCCTGGTGTATGATCACAGCAGTAGAAACTCTAAGACAACTTCTTATAACGTATTTGCAAGTTATATCACATCCTGTGAGAAAAGTAGAGTCATATAGACAATTTTTTATGAATTAATAAAAGAAAGAAAGAAGCAATGATAATATCATATATGAATTTATTCAGGACAATAATTTTCATGCAAGGTTTCCTACTCTCTAGTTTTCAAAGTTTGAGCCACTGAACACTTCCGAGAACACATAATAGGGTCCTTCGACAGAGCATTTTCCTCAGGGTATTCCTCCTGCCTCATATTTGCCTACTGTTCTAGAGGCTACACTTTGTGATACCTAGTCACATCTGCATATAATTATTTTCTTTTCTCAGTGCTCTACCAGAAAATTATCCCTGTAGGAGCTGGCTGATGAGTTGGAGTAAAGGCATTCCTATCCAGTGGTGCTCCATCTTGGTCAGTGTTTCCTTGCTTCAGTATTTCTCCTCCTTCTCTGGAATTTCTTAGTAGCTTAGCATAGATAATACTTTGGGGAGGTAGCACATGGTTCTCCCTTGCGGCTCTGACTGAATCAGATAATGTATTCAGTTGAATTGACATATGAGCTTCAATGCATATAGTTTCTCAGGTATAGTTACTAGTAAAGCTTAGTTCAATTTTATAAAACACATGTTTATACCTTGCTTACCTCAAAGATTCAAAGACTGTTATTAACAAAGCTTTGGGAATTAGTTTTTTTTCTCTATTGGCTATGAGTATAATAACCCCTGTTTTAAAATTCTGCAACTAGAAGGAATATAACACTAAAAAATAACATGATTGACAACACTGATATGCACTAGATCAAACCCTCATTATGACATTATAGCTATGAAAAAAAAAGCATTTGTTAGGGTGGACTAGATGTCAGGAGCAAGTCAGCAACAATAAAAGCTATAACCAGCATCATTTTTTAATAGAAGATAATATATATATTGGACAATTAATGCTGAAGGAGTGAACTGGAACACTTAGTTGCTGCTTCCTAAGCTACTATATCCATTGTTGTGTGAATTTTAGTCATTTATTAATTCTTATACTATCTTTCCTTGTACAAAACAAGAAAGACAGTAAAAGACATTGTTAACAAACTTTTCTGTCTGATTTGACCCTTGCAACTCAGTATAATAATTTAGTCACCTAGCTGTTAACCTGACTGACACTCTTTAAAGAGAAACTTGAAAGTTTTTCTGAGCACATCTTTCCTCTTCTCCTAATTTCCAACTTGGTAACAGCTTTGACTCTAAGAATGGAAAATGGCACTGAAATGAACTATGTATTTTTGCATTCATACAGAAAAAAATTCTATGTGGCTTTATTTGCCTGCATGGTTAGATACTTAGTTAGCCCTTTAATTCCAATGTATCAATTCATCTTTTTTAGTTGTTTTTGAAGACAGCATACATGCATTTTTAATTAGTAAAACTGCACAGCCTTACAACTGAGCTCGCTCTCTCTCTCTCTCTCTCTCTCTCTCTGTCTTTTACTGTGAACCAAGTTCATTTTTTTTTGCAAGATTGTACATGCACAATGGTTATTAAAATAAGGGAAAATCAAAGAGTTCATAATGTAATTATGTTCCATTCTACTTGTGTTTAATCGACAGTGCAGCAATTCTTCATCTAGGTGTGGACTTAGTGTGGTATTCAATCCTATTATATTCAAATTATTCTCAGAAGAAAAAAATGAGGGATACCTGAAGGTTGCAGAATATCTCAAAAGCACAGTATCTCTTTTTCCCTCTGCTTTAACTCCCATCCGTTCACCTCCCAATTAATCCTTCACACCCTTCTCCTCCCACCCACACACTCCTGCATACGATCTGTCTTAGTCATTAGTCATTTGTCACTATCTAGTAGAAGCAGAATAGTAGTACCTTGATCGCTGTTCATGGTGATTTTTTCACAGATCCTGAGTGAGACACACTTCTTTCTTCTCACAAATTATTAGGTTGCTTGAGGTCAAGATCACTTTTATTCTAGAGAAGGTATTTAATCAAAGCTTATCCTAAGAAATAACTTTTTGCTTTACTTTGTTAAGATTTGCTTTAAGACTTCAAGAGAAGTTTAACAGTGTAGAAGGAAGAATTGTTTAAAGGGTACAGGATGGGTGATTGAAGAACCTGGAGCAGTACTGAAATCTCTTTTCTGGCAGCAAAATAAATTCTAAAAGAAGGAAGGACTGTCCTTGAGGAAGTCTTACCTGTCATTATCAAGAAACAAACCATAAGAGATTTAGGTGGTCCTGGTCCTCCACCTGTACCCGCGAGTGGAGGTTTTTCCACAGCCCGCTGTGCACAAGTTCCTCCAGGAGAGAGCTGGTCTCCCAAGAGTGCTTTCATTACCTGACTCAGAGGTGAGATGCCACTTTCTCTCCAATAACTGTCTGGAGCAGGGTGGCGAGGAGCACATAGAGTGCAAGAACAGTGGAGCAGCTGGGACAGGATGAAGAGCTTGGGCTCTTCCAGAGCCCTCTGTACTCAAGTTCTGCCAGGAGAGAGCTGGTCATCCAGGAGTGCTGACACAAATCTATGTGGACAAGGAGGAAAAAGCTCCATTCAGAGACAGCAAGAACATCTAACACCGGAGAGAACAAGATGGCAAAAGGCAAACCCAAGAATCTTACCAACAGAAACCAAGAATACTTGTCATCATCAGAACACAGTTCTCATACCATAGCAAGTCCTGGATACCTCAACACACAGGAAAAGCAAGATGTGGATTTAAAACTATATCTCATGATGCTGAGATGATGAGAGGATTTTAAGAAGGACATAAATAACTACTTTAAAGAAATACAGGAGAAAACAGGTAAACAGGTAGAAGTCCTTAAAGAGAAAACACAAAAATCTCTTGAAGAATTATAGGAAAACACAAACAAACAGGTGAAGAAATTGAATAAAGCCATCCAGGACCTAAAAATGGAAGTAGAAACAATAAAGAAATCACAAAGGAAACAACACTGGAGATACAAAACCTAGGAAGGCGATCAGGACCCATAGATGCAAGCATTACCAACAGAATACAAGAAATGGAAGGGAAGAGAGAATCACAAGCACAAAAGATACTATAGAAAACATTGATACAACAGTCAAAGAAAATGCAAAATGCAAAAAGATCCTAACTCAAAATATTCAGGAAATCCAGGACACAATGAGAAGACCAAACCTAAGGTAATAGGTATAGAATAGAGTGAAGATCTACAACTAAAAGGACTAGTAAATACCTTCAACAAAATTACAGAAGAAAACGTCCCTAACCTAAAGAAATACATGTCCATGAATATACAAGAAGCCTACAGAACACCTAATAGATTGGATCAGAAAAGAAATTCCTCCCATCACATAATAATCAAATCACTAAATGCACAAAACAAAGAAAGAATATTAAAAGCAGTAAGGGGAAAATGTCAAGTAACATAAAAACAGACCTACTAGAATCATGCCAGACTTCTCATCAGAAAGTATGAAAGCCAGAAGATCCTGGAGAGATGTCATATAGACCCTAAGAGAACACAAATACCAGCCCAGGCTACTATCCCCATCAAAACTCTGAATTACCGTAGATGGAGAAACCAAGATATTTGATGACAAAAACAAATTTACACAATATCTCTCTACAAATCCAGCACTTCCAAGAATATAAATGGAAAACTCCAACACAAGGAGAAAAATTAAACCCTGGAAGAAGCAAGAAAGTAATCTTCTTTTAACAAACAAAACAGAAGATAGCTACAAAAAGCATAATCCTATCTCTAACAACAAAAATAATAGGAAGCTACAATAATTTTTCCTTAATATCTCTTAACATCGATGGACTTAAAATTACCCAATAAAAAGAGATAGAATAACAGACTGTATGCATAAACAGGACCCAACATTTTGATGTATACAGGAAATCCACCTCAGTGACAAAGACATACACTACCTCAGAGAAAAAGGCTAGAAAGAAAGTTAAGCAAATGGTCCCAAGAAGGAAGCTGGAGTAGAAATTCTAATATCAAATAAAATGAACTTTCAAGCTAAAGTAATCAAAAAAGATAAGGAAGGACACTTCATACTCATCAAAGGAAAAATCCACCAAAATAAACTCTCTATTCTGAACATCTATGCTCCTAATGCAAGGGCACCCACTTTCATAAAAGAAACTTTACTAAATAAAGCTCAAAGCATACATTGTACTGTACACAATAATAATGGGAGACTTCAGCACCACACTATCATCAATGGACAGATCATGAAAACAGAAACTAAACAGAGATGCAGTGAAACTAACAGAAGTTATGAACCAAATGGAATTAATAGAAATGTATAGAACATTTCAACCTAAAACAAAACAATATACCTTCTTTTCAGCATCTCATTGTACGTTCTCCAAAATTGAGCAGATAATCACCCGAAAAACAGGCTTCAATAGATATAGGAAGACTGAAATAATCTCATGCATTCTATCAGATCACCACGGACTAAGGATGGTCTTTAGTAACAATGAAAACAACAGAAATCCCACATACAAATGGAAGCTGAACAATGCTCTACTCCATGATAACTTGATGAAGGAAGAAAGAAAAAAAAAGAAACTAAAGACTTTAGAGTTTAATGAAAATGAAGGGACAACATACCCAAACATATGGGAAACAATGAAAGCAGTGCTAAGAGGCAAATTCATAGCTCTGAGTGCCTCCAAAGAGAAACTGGAGAGAGCCTGCACTAGCAGCTTGACACCACTCATGAAGCTCTAGAACAAAAAGAGGCAAATACACTAAAGAGGAGTAGGAAATAATCAAATTCAGGGCTGAAACCAACCAAGTACAAAGAAAAAAGAACTATACAAAGAATCAACAAAACCAGCAGTTGGTTCTTTCAGAAAATCAACAAAATAGATAAACCCAGACCAAACAGTGGCCACAGAAACAGTATCCAAATTAACAAAATCAGAAATGAAAAGGGAGACATAACAATGGAAATTCAAAAAATCATCAGATTCCATTACAAAAGCCTATACTAAAAAAAAAAACATGGAAATGTGGACTAAATAGACATTTTTCTAGACAGATACCAAGTACCAAAGTTAAATCAGGATCAGAAAAACCATCTAAGCCTTCTCATAACCCCAAAGAAATAGAAGCAGTCATTCAGTCTCCCAACCAAAAAAAGCCCAGGACAAGATAGATTTAATGCAGAATTCGATCAGACCTTCAAAGAAGACCTAATACCTATACTCTTCAAAGTATTTCACAAAAAAAGAAACAAAATGAACACTTTATAGTTGTTCTATGAAGCCACAATTACACTCATAACTAAACCACACAAAGATCCAACAAAGAAAGAGAACTTCAGACTAATTTTATTAATGAATATTGAGGTAAAACTACTCAATAGAATTCTCTTAAACCTAATACAAGGACACATTTAAATAATCATCTACCATGATCAAGTATACTTCATCCCAAAGATGCAGGGATAGTTTAATATACTAGAATTCATCAACATATTTGACTATAGACACAAACTCAAAGAAAAAAATCATGATCATTTCATTAGATGCTGAGAAAGCAATTGACAAAATTCAACACCCCTTAATGATAAAAGTCTTGCAAAGATTAAAAATTCAAGGCCCATACATAACATAGTAAAAGCAATATACACCAAAGCAGCAGCCAACATCAAACTAAATGGAGAGAACACTGAAACAATCCCACTAAAATCAGAGACTAGATAAGGCTGCCCACTTTCTCCCTACCTATTTAATATAGTAATGGAAGTCATAGCCAGAGCAATTAGACAACAAAAGGAGGGCAAAGAGATACAAATTCTTCTATTGGAAGAAGTCAAAATATCACTATTTACAGATATGATAGTATACTTAAGAGACCCCAAAAATTTCACCAGAGAACTACTAAAGCTGATGAAAAACTTGAACAAAGTGGCTTGATTAAAAATTAACAGAAACGAATCAGTATCCTTCCTCTATTCTAAGGATAAATAGACTGAGAAAGAAATTAGGGAAACATCACCCTTGACAACAATCACAAATAATATAAAACACCTTGATTTGACTCTAACCAAGCAAGTGAAAGATCTGTATGACAATAACTTCAAGTCTCTGAAGAAAGAAGTTGAAGAAGATCTCAGAAGATGGAAATATCGCCCATGCTCATGGATTGGCAGGATTAATATAGTGAAAATGGCCATCTTGCCAAAAGCAATCTACAGATTCTATGCAATCTCCATCAAAATCCCAACTCCATTCTCCGCAGAGTTAGAAAGA